>APFE030208831.1:157564-219555 GCA_000404065.3 Pinus taeda
TGACATGGAGAGCAGAGGTATGAGGCTTGCCAAGGAGGATAGTATGACTGTTGATGGAGCCATACTAACTGCAGATAGCCATGGTGACAAATTTCAGTGTAACATTCCCCAAGGTAGATTGAGCTGAAGGGTAAAGGATTTGAAGAATTCAAGTAGTGTGATTAGTTTCTTTGATGCAATTTACTTTCTTGCCATTTAGATATCATATTGCTTAACTTGATCATGATTACTTCTCACAAGGTAGATTGAGCCGAAGGGTAAAGGATCTGAAAAGTTAAAGTAGTGTGAATTAGTTACTTTGCTTTAAGTTTGAGTTGTTTTTCAGTTTTTGCTTTCTTTTCATTTCAGCAGCAAGGATACTGGGCCATTGTCATTAGTTCACTATTTGATGCATTTATTTTCTCTTAAGAATTGATTTCGTTTTAGTTATTGTAAAGCTTTCTTTTGAGCACTTTCAAGTTTAGAAACCATCACCATACTTCACTTTCATTCTCACCATCACACATTTAAGGAAAAATAAATCCAAAAACAAACTAAAAATCTTAAAACGACAAAAGCCTAAGGAAATGGTTATCTAGTACATATAGTACACTTCACTTCGTCAGTTCACGAACCCCGGGTTGACATTTTAAATAGCAATTTAGATCACACTAAATTGACCAAACAGGGGGCATGGGGGGGAAGAACGAGAAAGACTAAGACGACAGGGCAGGGATCCAACAGCTACTAATCTTCCAGCCATCATCTCTATTGAGATTGTTAGGCCTTCTTTCAATCGCAATAGCTTCCCTGAATTTACGATGATGGAATTGAGTAACTTTGGCAACAACCTTGGCCTCCTCTATACAAACCTGATGCTTGGTATTTTCTACATGCTCTGCTAACGCTAAAGACTTGGTTCTCCCATGTCTTGGGTCAGCTGCATGTTCATTGATCCTCTGATGGATGGAGCGCCCTGTTTCCCTGATATAGGGGGTTCCACAAGAACAAGGGATCTAGACACCCTTCATGTCTTTAGGGTCAACTGGATCTTTCACCGATCGAAGGGATTTACGAATGGTGTTGAGGGGCCTAAAGGTTGAGGGAATATCATACCTCTTAAGGATCCGAGCAATTTTGTATGTGGTTCCTTGAACATAGGGAAGATGGACACCTAGTCAGTGCTCCTTCGATTCTTTACTAATTAACACATTTTTAGAGGCTTTAAGGAAAGCCGTCTGACCTAGGTGCCTACTGTAGCCATTCTCCACAAAGACATTAAGGAGATGGGATCTCTCCTTATCAAAGCTCTTATTATTAGAAATCCTCAGGGCACGAGTAGCAAGGGTGTTAAGAACACCCATCTTTTGATTAGGGAAATGATGGGAATCGACATGAAGATATTGCTCAGTATGTGTTTTCTTCCACAATACTAAATGGGAGAGCAAGCTGTCCATATTCTTAGATATAAGAATATCCAGGAAAGGGAGGCAACCATTGACCTATTTTTCCATGGTGAACTTAATGGCAGAGGACTGACAGTTGAGGTGATTGAAGAAGCGATCCATCTCCTCTTGGTCGTGGGACCAGATGACATTAGTGTCATCTACATACCTTTTCCACAGCTTGGGAAGGAGACGAGCCGAGGCTAAAGCTTTGGCTTTGAAATCTTCCATACAAAGATTCACAATAATAGGGGAAAGGGGGGAACCCATGGCAACACCACAAGTCTGTTCAAAGAACTCACCCTCGAAATAGAAGAAAGTGGAAGTGAGACAGATCTCATCCAGATGCGCGGTATCAAGATCTGTTAGGCGATAGATCACTTCCAAGGCCTCCTTTATAGGGATGCAAGTATAAAGGGAGACCACATCAAATCTGACGAGAATGTCATCAGGGTCAAGTTTAATATCCTTAAGCTCCTTAATGAAGGATGCAGAGTCTTTCACGAAGGACTCAGTGCAGCCAACCAGGGGCTTAAGTTTCAGGGCAAGGAACTTAGCTAGAAGGTAGGTCGGACCACCAATGGTGCTGACGATAGGCCTCAGAGGGACCCCTTCTTTGTGAATCTTAGGTAACCCATAGATCCTAGGAGTAAGGGGACTGCTCTCAATGAGTTTGTGGCACAGAGAACTCACAGAACTACTAGACTTGATGGTGAGAGCCACAGTCCTAGAAATCTTCTTAAGAGGGTCCTTGGGTAGTTTTTTATAACCGCCACTATTGTGAAGATGATCTAACATCTTCTAATGGTAATCATCCTTGTTAAGGATGATCGTAGCCCCTCCTTTGTCAACCTTCAAAACGATAATATCTTGGTTTTGATTTAAGGATTTAAGGGCAGAGAATTCCTCCTTGCTGAGGTTCTTTCGAGGGGACTTAGCCTCTCTAAAAACAAAATCACAATCCTGCCTAATAGTGTCTTTGATATTATCTGGAAGATCTCTAATCCCGTATTCCACATCGCAAATAATGTCATCCACCGGGATTTTTCTAGGGGCAAGGGCAAAGTTTAAACCTTTGCCTAAAAGACTAAAAACAGAAGGGGAAAAAGAAAAGCTAGAGAGGTTAACCACTCTCTTATTCTGGGTTGGGGGCTCTGCTCAGACTATTTAACATGCAAAGTTGGATCTGTTTCTTCAACTTTCCCTGACAATGAACCACTCTGGTTGGTTCGAAATGCGTCGGCAAAGGTCTTTCTTCATGTGATTTACGTCGAAGTCCTTCTTACAACTATGTCTTCAATCTGAAATTTGTCTGCCTTTGCCTTTTGATCATAAATATTTTTAATTTCCTCCTGTAGCCTGAAGGTATTCTAAAACACTTCCTCTCTAGTCTACTGTAAATGGATCATTTGACTTATCCTCCATTGAAAATGATCTTCCTTGCTACCAGCTTCCTACAGAAGTTTAACAATTGAGACTGTGAGAGATGTTGGGAACACCATGTCAATATTGTACACAATCTCAAATGGAGACATTCCTATTGACTTCTTTTGGCTTATTCTATCTGCCCATAGTGAATTAACCAATTTTTTATGCCAGCTCTTCTTATTGGTTTCCAGCAGCTTCTTAATAATGTTGACCAATGACTTGTTTGAGGATTTAGCCAATCCGTTACCTTGTGGATAATATGCAGTAGAAATTCCTAAGGTAATTTTGTATTTGCTGCAAAATTCAATCATATTTTTGGACTTAAAAGCAGCTACGTTATCTGTAATAAGTTTGTTAGGATAACCAAAATGCGACAAAATATTTGTCTCAAGAAACTGAATTATTACTGATTCCATGGCCTGCCGAGTGGGGATTGCCTCAATCCACTTTGTGAAATAATTTGTCACTGTCAAGATCCACTTGTGCTGAGCTGAAGATGTGGGATGAATCTCTCTAATAAAATCTAGGCCCCATTGTTGAAACGGTGCACTAACTTCTACGAGCTTGAGAGGTAGAGGTTGCAACTTTCTTCTTCCCTGAAAAATCTGGCATTCATGACAGCTTGTGACAATTTTATAAACATCAACAAACAAGGAAGGCCAGTAGTACCCTACTCTCAAAATTTTGTTAGCCGTCGTCTTCCAAAATAAGTGACCTCCATAGTCTCCCTTATGGAAATCACTCATTACCTGTTGAGCTTCATCTTTGGTTAAGCAATTCAGTAAAATGCCTCCAGGATCCTTCCAATAAAGTGCATTGTTTAGAATACAAAATCTAGCAGCCTTAAGTTTTAGAGTTCTACCTTTATTTTTAGCCATCCCCGGTGGTGGTGAAAAGTGTTGAAGCATGTACACAATATTTGAATACCAAGGATATTGGAGAAAAATTTTAGATACCTGAATCAGTGAACTATCTTCTTCTTCCTCAGACATGGCTACAATCAGATTAATGTCCAATGCATGTATATTGGACTCGACCATTAACTTTGTTGGACCCTACCCCTTGATTAGCTTTGTTGGCTTTATCTCCAAGTCATATTCTAGCAATGTTGTGATCCATTTGCCTCTCCTTGCTTCCGGATCTGTTTGTACCAAAACATCTTTAACTCTTGTGTTAGGGACGTAAGCAAGGATCTGAGAGTGCAGAATATATACCTGGAAATCTTTCAAAGCTTTAACTAAGGCAAGAGCTTGCTTCTCAATGATGTTATATTTCAAGGTTGCGTCTCTTATTGTTCTACTGAAAAAGGCAATTGGTTTTTCTAGTTGATCTCTTTTATGCATTACAACTGCTGCCATAATATGTTCATAAGCGAATGAAAATAATATGAAATCATGTGAATAATCCAGACTGATCAAAATCAGGGATGAAGAAAGAGCCAACTTTACCAGGTTGAAAGACTTCATAGCTTCCTTATTCCACTTGACCACACTATCCTTCTTCAACATATTAATAATTTACCTCAAGTGTTCAGCTAGATTAGGCACAAAACGACATAAGTTCACTCTCACCGTTAAATGCTTGAGGAAAATCTAAATTCTGTATAGCTTCCACCCTAGCAGGATAGATGTAGATTCCTTCCTTTGATATTATGTGACTGAGAAGCTTCCCTTCATCCATAACTAACAAGCTCTTTTTGGGATTGAGTGATATTCCATATTTTCTGCAATGCTGAAAACAATTTTCAGATTGTAAAGATGCTCTTCATGTGAATTTGGAAAGACAGTCAAATCATCAAGATATACTACTAAAAACACATCTTTTTCATTTGCGAAGGCAATGTCCATGGCACGCTGAAATATTGCTCATATTGAAACACCTGCCAATATCTTAGATTATCAGGGATAGTTGGGTGATGCTTCACATGAATTTCAAACTTATTGTTTGAATTCATTGGGATCTTTAAGTTACTTGCAACTGTAGCAAGAGAATCTATAATGACATTTTGTGTACGAGGGACACATGTCAAGGTATAATCTAAAACTACATTACGATAAGCCCTCATTCACAGATGTTTGGCTTGGTATTCACCCTTGACTTGTTTGATTACTAATTCTGAGTTGCCATAAACTGAAATCCTCCTTGCATTCAACGTCTTGAGTATCTTCAACCCTAAAATCAGTGCCTCATACTCGGCTTCATTGTTAGAACAATCGAAAACTGATTTATATGAACAAATTCTTACATTACTTGGGACTTTATTTGGTAGGAAAATAGGGTTGCATATCCAAATCCCAACTCCTGCACCATCCTTACCCACTGCTCCATCAAAATCCATACTCCATAAACCGGCTTCTTCTTCCAAGTGCTAGAATTCTACCTACTCTTTTACCTTTGGTTGCTGCCCATCAATTTTCTGTTGTTGGTGGAACATAGACTACTTAGTGGTACTTGCAAGCTTTTGTTTCTCTTGATCAAGTATTTCCCTAAAATTTTCTGTTATTTGTGAAACATCTTCCAGTTCAACTAGCTGGCTATTTACATCATTAAATCCACTATATGAATAAAGAACAAAAGATTCTAAATCTGTATGTACATAGTTAATTGGATTATTCTAAGGTTTCTCCTTGCTTGTGATCATATACTTCATCTTCTTCTCCCTATATAATTTTCTCAGCTGACCAAACACAGGAATAGTGGCATAGGAGAAATCTAATTGCAATGTTCCTTTCAGTTTTGCACCCCATGACCTAGATAAAAGCATGCCAAATCTAGGGGGAATGTTGGCCACAACTACATCCTTGAGAACATTCTTTGCTGGAATCTAATCTAAAGTCACAACCAAATCCTTGATGAGACCAATACATCTGACCCTACCAGAATCAAAGAAATAAAGATCATGATTTACGAGTGATGTCCAAACCCAATTTTTCCATAATTGCCTTTGGCATCAGGTTGTGAGATGCTCCTAAATCAAACATGGTATTGTGCAAGACATACTCATGAAATCTAAGGTTGATGTAAAATGGGGCTACTTCACTATCCTCAGATTGGCCTTCTAATGCTAGACCAAAAATAAGCTCGAGTTGGTCATCTTCCACATTAACCATATCAGATGGGGGATCTACATTCAAAAACTTTGACACTTGACGCTTATAACTGCTATTCTTCATTAATTCAGTCAGAGGTATCAATACTTTTAACTTAGCAATCTCATTGTCTAAGCTAAAGGCTGTAGTTTTATCTACCTCTTTGACTGAAGAATCCTTCTTTTCAGACTTTTCCTTTGCTGTATTTAGCTAATTTGACTTCTCATTTGTAGATTGTACTTTTCTAGAAGTAGGATCTGCTGACTCCTTTCCTTTTTCTGAACATTTGGAGAATCATTATGAAGTTGTGTTGCTTCCTTTCACTTTTGGACCGAATTGATTGGTACATTCTTGGTCTTGAGTGAATACTGTATTTGTTGTGCTGTCAGTGCATTCATATATCCCCTCTGATATTCATCTGATTCTTCTTCCAAGACTATTTCATTGGATAGTATAAAATCCTCATCTTTCTATACAGTTGGGCTCTCTAAATATTCCTCATCCTCCGTGATATAGATAGGCAAACCATCTACTCTAAAAAAGTGATTTTCCTCTCCTATTGGATTTTCATCATCTTCTGACTCCAGGACATGCACATAATTCTTCTGTAGAAGTGTTTTGACTTGCTACTGTGCTGATTGATCTTGTGCTCTTTTCTCCCGCTGTTTAATCTTGCACTGTGGCTGCTGCTAACCATGGAAATTTGGATTTATGATTAGTGTCTCAGGCTTATCTGCAATTGTGAATCTACCAAACATTTTCTCAATTTTACGAAGCAAATGATCCGAGGAAGAAGATTCTTCCTTTATGGTCACTTTCTTCTTGGTCTTCTTGCTAGCTCTCTTAGCTAACAAATTTGCTTCCACGCTCACTACAATTTTCTGCATATCCTCCAACGTAGCAGGATCTCGTTATCTATATTGGTATGCCATGTCGGGGTCAAAACCATTGGGGAATTTTATCAAAGCTAGCCCCATCGGAGGTTTGATATCAGCTGGAATAGCATTATAGACAGTATTGAATCTTACATAGTAATCCTGAAAACTTTCACCAGCATTCCTCTTTATATTTTCATACTCGGAAAGAATTTGGAGTGGATTTTTATTTACCTCCCAACGATCCAGAAATTGTTTGTGAAGAGCCGACAATGTATTAATGGTCCCCGCGGGTAGTTCTCTGAACCACTTTCGAACCTTGCCTCCAAAACTTTACACAAATAATTGCATGGTCACATTCTCTTCATCTATCTCATGAAGATCAAAGAATTTTTTCATCCTGTTAACATGTTGCTGCATTGTGATACCTTGAGTAGCATCAAACAATGGTATCTTACTTTGGTAATCAGTAGGCATAGCATCCAATTTCTGTGGAAAAATGAGAGGTGCATATCTGGCAACCATTACTCCAGGTGGATTGGAAACTGGCCTTAGAGAAGCAGGAGGATTTAGAACAACAACGACAATCAATGTGATGGGTGTATGAGGTGTTGAAGGAGGAAAAGAGATGATGGATGTTTGAGGTGTTGAAGGAGGAGAAGAGATGGCAGATCTTTGATCAGGTATGCTAGGTTGCATGGGAAGGGTGGGGATAAAATGAGGTTGAGGATGAACTTTAGAACTAGACAAGACAGCAAATGAACCAAGATTAGTAGATGCTAATTCTAGGAGCTCGAAAATATTGGTAGCCACAATAGCTGTTTGAAGTGAATTCAAAATATAAGCATCAATTGATCTATTCGCTATTTCAGTTTCAAGGTCTTTAACAAATTGCGGATTTAAAACAGTATCACCAATCGCACTTTCAAATTTAGTTTCAAACAAAGATAGATCAAAGCGTTCATCAAACAGGAGATCTTCAAGATATTGAAATACGACTGGGCATGAATGAGATCTGAAAACTGGTCTTGGACTCAATGAACTTTCTCACCTGAGTATTCTTGGAATGAGGTTAGGATTTTCGAACACGGGAGGAGGATCAAGATTAGGATCGGCCCTGGTGTATCTTCTTGAAGCCAGTGTGTTTCATTTTTCCCCAAAATTCAAATGGACATTACAATCTTTTCAGCCTAATGAACATTAACCCTATCATCCAAAAAGGCTAGAATGTGCTTTTAAAGTACTAGGATAATATTTTTCAATTCTTCCCCAGTATGGTTACCACTATGTTAGTGCTTGGATCTACCTCAGGCTGAAGGAAGGCAAATCTAGGGTAACATCAAACCATTCTTAACCTGGTATCTAGCCCTACCAGGTTTGGAGAGGGCTCTTTCTTTGTCAATCTCAATTAGAATATTGGTAATTAGGGCTTGATATGATTGAAATCAATGCTGATTTTAGGCTAGGTATATTAGGTCAGAGGATTTTGTTTGATTTTGATGGTTGGTTGCTGGATCAAATGAAGAAGGCAACTTTGGGTCCAGGAAATCAACTCAAATTTGCAAGATGTTCTGTGGGGCGAGGTAGGTAGGTGTTTTGGCACTTTGAATTGAGTGTGATGGTAAGTCTAAGACTATTGAGGAGTTGGGGAGGGCATGCAAAGTTCATGAGTCCTCTCCAAACAGCAAAAAACATTAAAAACTAAATGTATTCCCAAGGCAAAGCACTGAATATCAATGGATTCCACCTATCTATCTTGATTCATTTAGTTATGAAGAAAGAAATAGATGCTGGCACATATAACACATAAGAGAAAATAAATAACAAAAGAAGAAACAATGCCAAGACACATTACCACAAGAATCCCACAAAATGATGCAAAACCCTTGTTCATTTCCTTGCCAAACTGCAGAAGTGATTTACAATGAAATCTCATAGCATCCACAAGAGTCCAATCTTTACAAATGACTAAGAAAGTACATAATATAGGCATTAAAACACTTATGCTAGCCATCAGGGGTCGAATCCATGATAAGAAGGGTGGTTTCAACCATATCTAAACTAAGAATAGGAATATAGGCAGTGGAACAACTTGCCTCTAAAACCATGGAAACTGATTCATTCAACTTCAAACCACCTCTAACTGATGTATCTACCCCCTCAAGTCATTTTTCATCAAATTTACATCATATTACATCATTTAACATCACAAAATTACCAAGGATAAGACAAAAAGTCAACTAGTAATCAAACTAGGTGAAATTATGAGTTTTAGGTTAAATTGGCAAAAATTTGCCTGATGCGCAGCGCCCTGATCTTGATGCACAACGCCGCTTCATGACTACTTTTGGAGGCCTTTCGCTTCACCAAATTAGGCCCAAGATATCTTTTTGGAAAGCTCTGCCTATCTAGTTTCTAGAGCATTTTTAATTTTCTAATTTAGAGTTGATTTGCCCCTTCACAAATCATTTCTCCCAAGATTGCTTCCTGTGGGTCCAAAAAGTGGCAGAGAGGGCATTTGTTAGGTGTTTTTTGCCCTTTAAGTGACCCAAATCTCCTCCAAAATTTATGAAACTTTCTGGGTTTCATTGTTTTTCCATGAGGAACCCAAAACTACAAGCCATTTGGAAAAAGAGTGAGCCAATGCACTGCGCAATGTCGGTGGTGCTGCACATCAACTGAAATTTCCTGTGTTTTTATGTACAAAATTGCAAAATGACAAAAAGTTCCCAAAATTTCTTCAAAATTAGCAAGAAGCAACCATGTTAAGTGCTTTGTTGAGCTAATGAAGCTTCAGCTAAAATTTTGAGTTTATCATTCTCTTTCTTGACCCTCAAGGCTCTCCTTAACTTAGCTTTTAGCTTCTTTACCCTTGTTTTGCAAATCTTATTCCAAGCTAAGTAATGATAGGCCATATGGTGTAGCATTTTATTCTCTTTGTTGGATTTTTCAAGAATCTTCTCAAGGCGGATGTTCACCCTCTCCAACCATGATTCTCGGTCAGCCTCAATTTCTTGCTCAAGGGAGGCCATCTTGATCTTTCTTTTCTTTGCCACTTGCCTATTTTCTCTAATCATTTGCAGCTCCATAATAGCTTGTTTATCTTCCCGTTGCTTGTTTTCCTACCCAAGAAAGTTGATGATCCATTTTGACCTCTCAATATTAAGTGTTAAGGCTTGTATTTCATCCTCCTTCTCTTTGATAATCATGTTCTTGAATCTTGATCTTTGAGAGCCCAAATTAGTGACATCCTCCTCAATCAAAACAAAATCCCTGTCTTGCCCTTTAGTAGGGCCCTCCTCATGCATCTTTTTCTTGCCTTTATCTCTTCCCTTTGAGTACTGGTCAACCTGTATAGCTGGAGAAGAAGGTAAAGCCCCTTTCACCCCCGGTGAAGATAGCATTTGCCTGTGGTCCAATGAAGAAAACAAGACCCCTTCCATCCTTGGTGGAGATAGTACTCGCTTGGCAGCTGCAAAAAGCATCCTAGTTCCTCTTTCATAAGTGACCAACACAGGAACATGAGCCTCCTTTGTTTTACTTTAAGGCTTTTTTGTTTCCTGGAAGGTTCACCTTCCTCTTGAGGATCTGAAAATATTTGAGGCCCCTTAAAGCATTCATGTGCAATGAAAGTTTCCCATGACACTCCCAACTGAGTGAGCTGATGCAAAACAACAATTTTGATGACATAAAAATGATAAATACTATTGAGCTGCTGCGGATATGGTTTTCTTTTTGCAACCACTGTCATCCTCTCTATGTTTTTACATATGAAATAAGAAATTCTCATCATTCTGACCCTAGTGAAATGCATAAGCAATCTGATGTGGTAGGCATAAAGTCTGGAGAACCTACCCTCATGATTTTTCCACCCTTGTGAGGCTCTCTAGACTGCACATTTCTTTCCCTTGAGCTATCACTAAGTGTATCTTCTTCAAAACTTGATTCACTACTTCTTTCCATGCTTGTCTTAATGATGTAATGTGATGATGGTATGGTGAACAATGATAATGGGTGGGGACAAAGAAGATGAGTATGAAGAGATTTTGCATATGTGAAGTGGAGTAAGGGAATGAAGGGAAAGATTTAAGAAACTAGGGTTTTGACTTATGAGGAACTTAGGGTTTAATGAAGGGAATTAGTTTCTTAGGGGAATAGGGAAAGGGAAAATGGAATTAATGGGTAGTTTTAGGGAAATGAAGTTTGGGAAAAGAGAAAAAGGATGTTGGTTTTGCAATGCAGTGAATATTTTGCAATGAGGTGAAAATGTATGAAGGCAAGCTAGGGTTTTGATTTTAAGAAGCAAAACTCATGAACAAAACATGAAGAAGACTGAATTTAGCTCAAGATCGATGAAAACTTACTTGTAGGAGTGAAATGCAGCATTTGAGAGAATTTGGGATGAATTTGAGTGATCTTGGAACCTCCTTGGCCAATGCACAGTGCACTGAGCCCAATGCATAACGCCTGCCTGATGCACAATGCCTGTGTAATTTAACATTGGAAAAAACTGTTTGATGCGCAGCGCTCCTTTCATGCGTAGCGCCGACCCTTTGATGCACAGTACCAGGCAAACTTGTTGCAAATTTCGGGTTTTCTTCCTCCTTTGCTCAATTTTCCTTCAAATCATGATTTTGGCTCTCCACTTGATGTTTTGCACAATGAAATGAATAGCTAGCATGAATTTAGTTTATAAATGATGCACTTTAATTTCTCCTCATTACAAACCCACTTTTATAAAGTCTTAGTCACTTTTTCTCAAAAACTCTATTTTTCATTTGAAGTTTGACTTTCTCTTGACCATGTGATGGACTAATGCCTTGGTGCTTTTGTTTTTTGCAGTGGCAGGAGTTGGCAAGGTGACTAGGAACAACTGTTGAGCTTATTACATATAGAAACACTTAAATTACATGAAATTTCTTACAAAAGATGGAAAAAATATGTTTTCACCTAAAAACAGAGTTTTTAGGTAAAAAAGATTTATTTAGCATATCAAAAGTAAATTTATGATTTTATAAACTTATTTATCCTCCTCATGTGCCTGTTGACCTTTTTATTCAATTTTGGATGACCATGATGACAAACCCTAGACCTAGTGAAACTAAATCCAAAAACTGAATGAAATGAACTGAAATGACTATAAATGACTGAAAATAGGTTTTGAATGCGCCAGCAGGTATATGGCATGAGGGAAACTGAAATGAAACCACTACCATCAGTTGATCCATGACCTAATGGAATGCAGCTAATCGAATGAGACACCTAATATGCGTGCAAAAGAGCAATTTGATCACTGATGGAAGTGTGAAGACACTAACACTAACAACACCCACCTAGATACCTGGAAGAAAAAATATGCTCTCCTCTCACACTAGAAGAAGCTCTTGAATTTAGGAATCAAACGGAGGACAACGTGATTAACAATTTCTCAAGAAGTTTCACACGGAGAAGGAAGTTTAGCGCAAGAGTTGCATACTCGTTTTGAAATCAAAGAATTGCGCGACGAGTGAGCTTGAAAAATTGAATTTAGAACAAAGGCATAAGCTCAGGGATGCATGTTTGAGCTCACTGTTTTAGAAAAAGCCAACCTGGAAAAGAAAACAGTGGATTGATCTATCCATTAACGGATCGACTTCAACTTTGACAATTTGGGTATCAAAGGGAGAAGCTACCACAGAAGCATAAAAATGTAGGTACTGTGTATTTCAAGTGGAAATAAGGCAGCTCTATAGGGTTTTCCAGAGCTAGAAACCGTTATTATTGCTTTTCCCCAAGCTCAAAGCTGTTATTATTGTTTCTTTCCGAGCGCAAAATCGTTGGACATTTTGGGAAAATGATCTAGCTTTAGAACCGATGTGGATTATCTCTTAAATGCTTCATGCATTTTAATCACTTGTTAAAAATAATAACGGTGGATATTTTTGATTTAGTTCACACAAAAAAATTGAGACAGTTCAAGGGGTTTTGTAGTTGAAATTTTCAGGGCATTTATGAGCAAAGTAGTGTGAGCAGTGTGGGCAGCAGTGTAAGTAGAGCAGTGTGAGCAGTGTGGTCAATAGTGAGGGCATCGAGTAGTGAATAGTGAGCAGTGTGAGAGCAAGGAGCTTTTATGCAGCAGAAGTATCGAGCAATGAGCAAGGAACAACAAATGCATTCAAACATGACAAAGAAACAAGAAATTTCAGAACATGTGGAGACAAATGATTTAGGACAAGTGAAAATTGCCTCATCCGCCAAAGATGGGAATTGGGTTTGGGTCAATGCCAAACAATATCGGGGAATTTTAAAATGAAGAATAGCCCATCTAAAATGGGAGAAACAAGGAAGAAACGGTCTAAAAAGAAAATTACTCGATCCCTTTGCAAAAAGCACTCAAACAAGTCTCCTCTACAAGCATGTGGAAACAAAAATTCTAGAGGAAAAGTCATTGATGATTCTACCTTATATAGTCCCACATCCACATCTCTCACCTGGTCATCTGATTTTTATGTGAAATAATTGTTAAATGAAAAACAAAGGTTTGAGGTTTTAGAAGCTAAAGGGTAGGAAAGAGATCATAAAATTCACATAATAACATTTAAGAACAAGGCTTCAATAGAAAGAAATGAAGTTTTAAAAGAACAAGTGCCATTGCTATAGGAAGCTCTCCTGATAGGGAAGACGGAATGGAAACACATGAAGGCGGATGTGAAAACATAAAGAAATATGTAGTGGAAAGTACAGAGGTGGTGA
The DNA here is from genome assembly GCA_000404065.3 of Pinus taeda. NCBI lineage: Eukaryota > Viridiplantae > Streptophyta > Pinopsida > Pinales > Pinaceae > Pinus > Pinus taeda. The sequence goes on from APFE030208831.1 coordinate 171,113, forward strand.
AAGTGAAATCATCCCAGTATAAATGGAAAATGATTTCCCAAATAAACAACCATGAAGAGAACACAAGAGAAGAAATTAATGGAGATTCCACTAAAGTTTCCAAAACTTGGGCTCAATTTTTCTGGGAAAACTAGTGTCTTTTCGAATGATTAACCCTATAGGTTTGGCAGTTATCCTAGAAACAACAATTTAAAGCAATTCACAAGTTCTTCTATGTATAACAGATAAGAGAAAGACAAAGGGACCAACATGGAACTTTCGCTTATTCCCTTGCTTGATCTCTCTCCCCCTTGACAGAGCTTGCAACTCCTCCCCGTACTTATCCTACTTGGAGAGTACCTATAGAGACATAGCAACAAAGAACCATCAAAGCATCTTGATCTATTATATCATAAGCATTACAGAATCAAATATATAATGAACATAATATAGCATTCACAAATAAGAACATTCACAAGTGCACAATTATATGGAAGAAAACTTGAAGAACTTTATTAAATATAAGGGAGAATTACAACCCAGTTGTCTGATCCAGCATCATCCTTACAACATCAATCCCTCTTCACCTCATGAAATAGCAAGATCACACCAACAATATAATGCTCTTTCCTCAAATACAAACTATCAGCACTTCCTTGCAATTCACAAAATTCCAGCCTCTAGATCTCTTAGATGAGGGATCCATTTATAGATATGTACAAGGGTGTGAGTCATCTCTGGGTTTTTGATTATTGTCATTCCACTTGTTACAATTGGTTCCACTTGGAGATTTCTTGGATCTCTTACTCATCTCTAGGTGAATTCAAAGAGGCAAGTGTCATAGGAGAAGTTTCTATAAGATTCCATGAGTATCCACTTAGCAAACTATCTCGGACATTTTTCCATCCTCATCCATCGTACCCTACAGAAGGCCTAACTAGTATGCATTGCACCTAAGTAGTGTACCACTCAGTATGCATCACACCTAGGCAATGTAGCAATCAGTATGGTTCAGTTTAGGCCATTTTTGGATGGTTTTTAAGGTGGAACTTTTTGGGGAATGATGTAATCAGATGACCATGTTCTTTTAGGGTATGAAACAACTCTTTTAGGGGTTGAAGAGCTCTAGTTTATTGACATATAAGATTGGGGTTGAAGTGCCCAAATATGTCTATCATATTTGCCCCCTAAAGCATGAAGTCGTAAATCTTGATGTCGGGTGAAATGCTTTATCATGAGGATCCGAGGCTTCGAACTGGAAGGTGACCTGTATAAGATACAATACAATACATGATCATAATATAATTTTCATGATCTAGCTGAGGTGGGCATTCCCATGCTCAACTTTATAAATTCATTTCATGTACATAGATCAGATAATCATCTGCATATGTAGACCGATGATTCTTCAGATGTAGAGTCATCATCCTCTTGGATGACCATCTCTACAACTTCTTTGTACATTTGATGTCTTTATATCCCTGAATATATCACAACCCAGATGGATGAAACTAGATCTGGGGTTTTCAAACTCATTCAATCTTCATCTGATGTACAAGTCAATCCATGTGAAGAGATGTTCTAAAGTCAAACATGGAAAGACATCACCTGATTACCAGCCAATAATGTGAGTTGTTAACAGGTGCAAGAGGAATCACCGATAATGATAATGACCCTCAAAGTACTACAGTACAATTCACGTGGTGTGAATTTATGATCCGATGTCGAACACCACACAAAACCTTTCGGTCAAAGGCCATTGATGTCAACCTGTCACCGGAAGCGAGAAACTTACCATTGAGGCATGCAAAGATTCAAAGCACTGAAAGGGGTGTTTCTATGTGAACTTCTTGGATAAAGAGATGATGTCAACAAGAAGTGACTCATCATAGGAATGCCTTGATGTATCCCACATCTACGACACAAAACGAAGCAAATGATTTTTGGAGGTGAAAGCGATCTGACGACACAAGGTTCAGGAATGGCGGTCATGAGAAAAATGAAGGTTGGAGGGATTGTAGTGGATGAGGCATTAACTGGATTGTGGTTTCTCAACTGAATGACTTCTCTTGAACATGTCAGTGACACTGAGATGGATTGGTAGCGTTAACCCCAAAAGATGGATGGTGTGGAAGACCAATGGTTAGATGACCGGTTAATGAAATAACCCAACTTGACTCAACAATGGTGATGGAGTGAAAGTGTCATGTTCAAGAGCAACCTGCTACCATAAATTTCTTCAAGTTTTCTTCTCTTTTCCCTAGTTATTGCTAACCAGTACCTCTTTATTTTTGTCAATCTTGAGGAGGATAACATATGCTTGTTCTATAATTTTCCCTTCGGGCAAACCTATCACTATGTTTTAATGAGTCTAGCGATAATGAAACTCATTCTTCTCTAGAATGGACAAGTTTGTCACTATTGCTTTAATGAGTTTAACGACAAGTATAACTCAGTCCTTTCATGTTTATAGAGTTTTAAAAGGGACGAAAAGGAAACTTCAGAAGTTATTTTTCATACATTAATCCCTTAGGTCTGAAAAAGGATAAAATAATACAAAATGGATGACTTTTCTGATCACTTTAATGAGCCGAAAAAAGACAAGTGCTCGAACTTTTTCATGAGATAATCCTCGAAAAATATTAAAATATACAAGAGGGATGGCACTTCCAATCACTTTAATGAGATGGAAAGGCCAATTTCTCAACAATATTTTCATATTTAATGAGCCTAAAAAGAGTTTAAAGGAGACTCGATTTTGAGGAACGAGTGGTGTCTAGGGTAGCAACTGGTTCCGGGTAAGCTTGGAACTTCTCAAAACATGGCGATTTCTATGAAGAGGTTGGCTAACAAGACCACTCATTGCAACTGTTCCTCAAAAAAGGGTAAACAACCAAGTGGAAGCGTATGATCGGGCAAAAGAATGGAGGTGATGGGAGGTACACAACCAAGGCTCAAAAGGCTGATAGCATGGCAATCACAAAGGTTAATTACTCTAGGTGGGTTCATTTTTTAACGATCTTGAACCATGGGGGAACTATTCTTGGTGGTGGGTTTATTTTTTAATGAGCTTAAACCATGGGGTAACTATGCTCGGTGTTTGGTTTCATGTTTTTACATAAGCTAGAAATGACAAAACTAAAAAGCTAGAAACAACAAAAACTAAAAATTGAAAATGATTTGCATGCCCTCAGCATGATGAAAAGGAGAGTCTCCAGTAGCCATATGGAAATTACTATGGTTAGGTAGGATTGTTTCATCCACAGAATAGACAAAACACTTCCTTAGATTTGTCCGCATAATAGACAAAGGTGAATGGTGTGTCAAACCAATCACATAACCTACAGGAAAAATTATCTTTTCAGCTGGATTTGTCTGCAGAATAGAAAAGGGTGCATGCCCCCTAATCTTCGTTACATTCACCAGACTATTCATGACAATCAGGTGGAGGAATGAAGGTTCAAGAGATACAGGTGATGTAAAAGGACCATTTAGGAATGATGATTATCTTGGAGCTATGTTTGGGCTTGGAAATGAAAGCTGGTCAATGGTGACAATTTTTCCTTCATGTGGGAAACACATCACTTGGAAGAGTGTTGAAACAATAACCTCCATGTTATAAACATAGTCACGTCCAAGGAGCAGATTGTAATCTAACGATCCTGGGACTACCATCACGTTCAGATGAACGGTTTTCCTTCCCAAAGTGATTGGTAACTTAGGAAGGATCCCTAATGGTCTACTTGTTCCTTCGTTAAAGCCTAACATATTTTGTGTAATAGGCATAAGCGATGGCGAACCAAGCACTTTCCAAGAAATTGAGGAAAGGATACTCACTGATGCCCCTTCATCTATAATAGTGCCAGATACGATCATTTTACAAACTTGTACTATGATTTGGAAAGGTACATTAGAAGGAAGGTGGGATCTTGCTAATTGATTCCAATCAAAGGAAGTGATTAGACTACTTGGAGGGGGTACCAAGTAAACGGGAGAAATAACCTCCTAATTTACGAGAGCTGGGGGATTTTCTTCCTGTTGTGAAGGAACGGGTGGATTGCCCCCAAGTGCATCGGAATCTGAAGTAACAAAAAGAATTTGAATGGTATCGTTCTCATTCTCTTTAGGGATTGTATGATTTTCTGAAGGTAAAACTGGGTCAACTGTCACCTCGACCTATTGACTTTGGTCAGGTATAGACTCATAAGACTCACTTTCAGAGAGAGTGGTTTCGACCAATGGTTGATTTAAGTCAGTCGGTTTTTCAACCAGTAAAGGACTTGGGGAGAGTTTCCTGTAGCTAGATGGAAGTTGCTGTGGTGAAACGGGATAGTTATCCAATGCTCTTTTGGCTTCATCCAAAAAGGGACAAAGGTGAAGGTGATGGTTCCTTTCACATAACTTACATGGAAATCTAACCTTTCTTATCTATTCATGAGCTTTACTATCACTAGTTGAAGGTGTGTTATCAACATGATTTCCAGTAGTCAATGACACAGGATATTGTGAATGGGGAGACCATTCTCTCAAGATCGGAGGAAATCAAGGAAAATCTCGAGAAAAATGGTCACCTGCACAAACTATGCATGAAAATTTGACTTTGGAAAGTCTAGTATGCAGATTTTCACCAGATGATGTATGGTTGCCCCTTTGCTGAATTGGCTTCTTTTTCTTCTCCTTCCCTTTCTTCTTCTTCTAATTCACCTGGTTACTAGCATCGCTACTTTCACCAAGCGAAGAGGAAGAAAGAGAGGGAGAAGCAAACAAAGAAGAAGGTGAAGGGTCAACTTCGGTGTCAACTAGAGGCTGATTCGATTATGTAGGAATCACAGTATTTTGAACCATAGAGGTTGAGAATAGCCATACCGACAGGCTAATTGTAATTCTCAGAAGGGACATTGTGGCCATATATGGAGCACCAATATTTCTTCAAGAAGAAAAAGGACTAGGATTTCCCTCAAAAAGGATTCCTTGATTGGTGGATCCTGGATTTGTCTCAATATATCTCAACCTAAGATCAACTAAGGAACAAGGATGTTATTCCAAATTCAATTAATTTTAAAGACGCTTTGACACAACTTTTCTTTTTCAGTTTTGAGAGTCGAAAAAAAGCTAAAGATGTCTCTAGTCCCCTTCGATTTTTAATAAGCCTAAAGTGATAAGTGCTCAAATGGACCTTTTCTTTTAAAGAGTCGAAAAGGAATGAAAGTGACTACTCTGGAAAATATAGACAGAGGGATTACCAAACCAATCACAAAACTGCAATATACACCCTGGTGATAAATTAAAGAGAAATTACCAAGGACTTGTGTATGGTAGCCAATCTTCCCGAATGTTGTGTTCAGTGCATTATGATCGATAGGGAGGAAGACATGGCTTCCTATGGATAAAGGATATAAGCCTATTGTGGTCTCCCAATATATACTCGACGATATGGGGAGCACAAGTCCATGCTAGCACTTGTCGTATCAAGGAGGAGGAATCACCCAACCTTCGATGAAAACGATAGTTATTAGTTTTTACGATGTTGGAACATGTCTCTAGCCTAGACCTCTAGATGTGTTGCGTTAAGTTCCAAAGTGTTGTTAGGTTCATTGAGATTTATTTTAGAGCTGATCTTGTTTAAAGTTCTCCTTTCAATGATCACCGCCTGATGTTGATTTTGAAATTCCTCAAATGCAATCTACAATGATAAACAATCGTTGTTTATTTTGAGCAATGAAAATCCTAGCTACTATGGAAAGAAGATTACAATTCTTTCAAACAAAGAGCAAAGAGCACACACTAGTGCATTTTTCCTAAATCATTTTTTGCACACAAACTAAATGCAAATGCAAATGTATGTATTTGTTTTTCGTTCCCCTTAATGTGAAAAATGCCAAAAAGAAAAACTAAGTGTAGCAAAGATCTGAAATATTTTACTCAAAGCGACATTTTCGACAATTTCTTTTTCAAAATAGAAAGGAAGACTAAATGACACTTTTCAATTTTTAATTAAAAAAATGCTTTCGACACTTCGAATAAAAACAAATCAAACCAAATACATGACAAAAAGTTCAATCGACTATCCAAGGAAGGAGAATCCACGACACTTCTCTTTTTGACACAAAACGACAGTTACGACACTTTTTATACCAAAGTGATAGATCGATTTAAGCAACTTTTCGACAAAGAATTGTAAATGATGGACAAATACATAAAGAAATTTACTAATCCTAATCAATTGAGGTTGATCTATGTGATGCAAGTAGGCTTCAGTAAGGAGGCATTGTTCATAAGCAGCAAATCAACTAAACACAACTGAAAACAAGGACGAAAACCCCCAATTTCAAGAATGGAAATAGGTTCAGTCAGTCATCGCACATGGGCTTCACAGAAACAGGGATGCTTCGCACTTTACAACCTCGAGAGGTGCGATGCATACTGGGTTATAGTGACAGACAATGCGATTGGCCAAGGAGCACAACTGAAATGGGTTTTGGCTCAGATGAGCAGCTATTTTTAGTAAGTTAGGCTGAGCTATGATGGACAGTAAAGAGCAAAGAACAGAGGAATGACTTGAGAGGTTACTGAGCTACCAAAAGGGGATCTAGAATGCTTGTAAGTCAAATGTTTAATTCATAAACTAAACCAGAGATTGACTAAAGCAGCATTCATCTACTATGCAATTGCAGAGGAAGAGCAGTTCGAAGGCTACCTAGCTGACTTCAAGATCTATCTATAGTTTATAAAACAAACAACAAGAACAAACAAACATCTATTCGATCCCCAGTGAAGTCACCATTTTGTTTCTAGGAAAGCTAGTGTCTTTTCGAACGACTAGCCCTCTAGGTTTGGCAGCTACCCTAGAAACAACAGTTTAAAGCAATTCACGATTTCTTCTATGTATAATAGATAAGAGAAAGATAAAGGGACCGACCTGGAACTTTCGCTTATTCCCTTGCTTGATCTCTCTCCCCCTTGACAAAGCTTGCAACTCCTCCCTGTACTTATCCCACTTGGAGAGTACCTATAGAGACACAGTAACAAAGAATCATCAAAGCATATTGATCTATTATATCATAAGCATTACAGAATCAAATGTATAATGAACATATAATAGCATTCACAAATAAGAACATTCACAAGTGCACAATTATATGGAAGAAAACTTGAAGAAATTTATTAAATAGAAGGGAGAATTACAACCCAATTGTTTGATCCAGCATCAATCCCTCTTCACCTCATGAAATAGCAAGATCACACCAAAAATACAATGCTCTTTCCTCATATACAAACTATCAGCACTTCCTTGCAATTCAAAAAGTTCCAGCCTTTGGATCTCTTAGATGAGGGATCCATTTTTAGATGTTTGCAAGGGTGTGAGTCATCTCTGAGTTTTTTATCAGTGTCATTCCGCTTGTTACAATTGGTTCCACTTGGAGATTTCTTGGATATCTTACTCATCTTTGGGCAAATTCATAGAGGTAGGTGTCATAGGAGAAGTTTCTAGAAGATTCCATGAGTATCCACTTAGCAAACTGTCTCAGACATTTGTCCATCCTAGCCCATTGCACCCTACATAAGGCCTAATCAGTATGCATCATAGCTGAGTAGTGTACCATTCAGTATGCATCACACCTGGCCAATGTAGCAGTCAGTATGGTTCAGTTTAGGCCATTTTTGGATGGTTTTTCAGGTGGAAATTTTTGGGGAATGATCTAATCAGATGACCATGTTCTTTTAGGGTATGAAACAACTCTTTTAGGGGTTGAAGAGCCCTAGTTTATCGATATATAAGATTGGGGTTGAAATGCCCAAATATGTCTATAACAATCAAGTTATTAGCAATTCTGCTAATAAGGAAGGAGAAACAAATATTCACGTTGAAAAAACGCAAGATAGTGAGGGAAAGGAAAGACAAAATAGGGTAGAAAAGATAATTATTAAAGGGGTGGAAGACTATGGGAAAAATGAATGTACTCTTGACCTTGCAAGAGACTTTTTGAAAGACAAGTTGCTATGGCAAGGATAAATATGCCAAGCATGGAGGGTGGGTAAGTTTAATGGGGAGAGATCCAAGTCCATAAAAGTCATTATGCCTAGCTTACATGATAAATATATCATTCTAAGCAAGAAACATCTCTTGAGGGGTTCTTTTTTTTTCCTAGAAGAAGATTTAACTGTAAAAAAATGGGAGGAAAGAAGGGAACAAATTTTAAAGGTTAGGGAAGCAAGAGTTGAAGGCAAGAGAGCATGGATTTATAAAGGAAAAGTTGTGATTGTGCGATTTGGACTTCCTTCCAAAACAAAGTAGCAAGATGGTAATAAAGAAGAGGTAACAAACTCTTCACCAGGAAATCAGAAAGCAAGGGCAGTATGGGAAAGTAGGGACAAAGACTCAAATGTGAGTCTTACATGTCAAAATAAATAGCAATAAAGTCATACCTAGGTTTTGTTAATATTAGTTTGTTGGAGCTTCAGAGGTTACCCATGGAGATGAGGACCTGGGTTAGGGCCTCTTGTGGAAGATAGAGACATAATTTGCCTCATAGAAACACATGAGCATGAAGGGTGCAAGACACATCTGTTTGAAGGATACTAGAAGATGGCAGTGTGGAACACGGCAGCAGTGAATGGCAAAGGGCATGGGGGTATCATGGTTTTAGTAAGGGAGAAAGAAGGAAATCTCATTTAGTTAGAAAAAGAAGACTCAAATAAGCAATTCATTTGGTTTAAAATATTAGAAAATAGAAACCACATCAAAATTGCAGCATGCTATTTTGCACCGCAAGTTTCAAAAATCTACATAGGAAGAGGGCTTGACCACAAAGATCCATTTTCAGCCTTAAAAGTGGATATTGCAACATATTCTCAGCTAGGTGAATTTCTTATAGTGGGTGATTTCAATGCTAGGATTGCAAGTGAGCAAGCTAGCATTATTTGTTGTAAAGATGATTGTGAACCTATTTGGCTTACAGAAGAAAGTAATCATGAGTGGGAAAGAATTTCAGAGGACAAGGGCTGCAATATCTTTGGTGAACAATTTCTTACTCTATGTGGGGCCTTTGATTTAGTCATTTGTAATGGCTTGAATAGATGGGAAAAGTCCAGTAATTTCGATTGCAATAGTTACAGTGGAGCAAGGAAAATTTTAAGAATGGAAATTTATCTAAAAGTTAAAAAACCTTGGCAAATCTCACTAATACATATTATGTAATTTGTAAAATATTTGGCTATGTTTTCGTAAAAATATTCCAATTTCTAATAATTTTATATAGTCTCTATATAAAATTTTGGTGAATTTTAAGGTAAACAAGTTTTATACTATAAAATTTGGGCGAAGAATTTTTAGAAAAAATGGAAATTAATGAATCTTTTTTTTGGAAAAGCATGGAAAATTAGCCCACTTGCGATTATTAGCCCCTAAAGTTTTCCCTACAATGGAGCAAGTGTGGTAGATTATGTAATTTGCTCACATGGTTTGTGTGAGAAAATGGAGGAAGTTTTGATTGGAGATCAGCTGTAGGACTTGAAATCATATCACAAGCCAATTTATTTATGTTTCTCTTGGATTGGAAAGAAACAATTAGAGTAAAAAAATTCAGCATGTCCAACAAAATCTCCCACAGGGCAAAGAACATTTGACCCCAGAAAATTGTAATACCTTCGAAATGACACTAGTGAGGCTCTTTGAGAAGGAGAAAATTATAATTCACAGCCTTCATAGTCATGAATTAACACATTTAATTCAATGCATACTTGCAAAGCGCAAAAGAGAAAAAATTAAGAAGTCTAAAACAAATTGCTTTCTGGTTAATGCTTGGTTTGACAAGGAATGCAAAAAGGAAAGGAGAACGTGGAAAGAGTCAAACAAGGATAACATAAAGCTCAAAGTTTACAAGCAGTTATTAAGTAAGAGAAAGGTTGATTTCATGGTCTCAAGGAGGGAAGAACTAATCTTCCTTGGGAAAAATAATCCCAAATTATTTTGGAAGGAGCTCCAACTAAAAAATATACAAATGGGAAATAATATTACAACTTCTAAATGGTTTAACTATTCAAGACAACTCTATGAGTAGGTTTTCAAGGTTGACCCTCCTCCATTGGTCAACACTAATATGGAACTCTTCACAATACAAGAGGTAGAGATGGGTATCAAGAAGTTGGGTGTTGGAAAAGCAAAAGACTTCGCTGAACTCCAAGTAGAATATCTAAAGTGGGGTCAAATATTCTTGCACCTCAAATTACAAAAATATTCAACAACATCATACAACAAGGGCTCCCCATAGATTGGACAAATAGTCTAGCAATACCTCTTTTCAAGAGAGGTGACGTCAATAATCCCTCCAAGTATATGACCATCATGATAAACCCTTTGTTTGCAAAGCTATTTGGAAGCATGCTAGAAAGATAAATTAGCAAGTGGGCAGAAGAAATAGATAAACGTGCTAAAGGGAAAATAGGTTTTAGACCTAAACATTCAACAGTTGATCATTGTATAACTTTAAGGCACATCATTGAAAATGTTTGGGAGAAAAAGGAAGAAGTCTTTTGTTGCTTTGTTGATCATAGAAAAGTGTTTGACTCGGTTCCTAGGGATAAGCTTTAGCACAGAATGGAGGAACTTGGGGTTCCATTTGAGAGCAACTATGCATTGGTTGTATGAAGAGGCGAAAGTCAAAAATAAAACTACAGCAGGAATTTCTGAAAGTTTTAGAAGTGATTTCAGGGTCAAGCAAGGTTGCCCACTATCTCCTACCCTTTTTGGTTTATATATCGACAAGCTTGAGGAGTGGTTAAATTTGCAAGGGGGTAATGGTATCTATCTGGGCAAGTTTTTTATAAGACTTCTTTTGTATGTAGATGACCTTATTCTGATTCCTAAATCAGATCTTGGTTTGCAAGAGCACTTACTATCCCTTGAGCATTTTTGTAGAAGTCTGGGGATGCAAGTCAATATCAGCAAAATGTAAGTAGTGATCTTCTCTAAGAAAAGAAAACATAACCAACATAAGTTCTACTTTGAAGGAAATATTCTGGAAGAAGATTCGGATTACAAAAACCTCGAAATTGACTTCAATAAAAATATAAGTTGGAATGGTTGTAGAAAGAAAAGAACTTTCGGGGGTTGGAAATCATTTTATGCTTTTCAAAATAGGTGTAGAGAGGCAAAGTTATGGGACTGGAAAACTACTCAAACTCTTTTTGGGCTTCTAGTGATTCCGGTGATTCTCTATGGTTGTGAACTATGGGCCAACAATACATCTGACATGCGGTGGAGACAAATAGATATGATTTAAGCAAGCATTTGATTACAAACAAATTTAAGATTAAAAGTGCAATTCCTTATGATATCTTGTTAAGTGAAATAGGGACTTCTCCTATTGAAGCAATTGCTATGGTGCGAGTCATAAGGTATTTAAAAAAAATTGAGCAAATGGAAGAGGGTAGATGGCCTAAGTTTGTCTTTAATGATACATTGTGCAAGAGAAAAAAAACTTGGATGAAACAAAATAACAAATGGTTTGATAAATGGGGTATTTGATTGAACACGTGTCCCATAAAAAACAAAAAGATAAAATATTTTGTTATGGAAAATTTCCACAAGCATACTTGGGATAAGGAGCTAGGAAAAATGAAAAATCACTATATTGAAGTGTTTAATCCCACTCATAGTCATCAACAAAAAGCATACATAGAGGCCAATATCTCTTGGAGAGCCAAAATTTTTATTTCTCAGTTAAGGACTAATTCACATCAACTCCGTTGTGAAACAGTGTGCTAGAAAAGGCCAAAGGAATTGTGGGAGGAAAGAATATGCATTTTTTGTTCTTCCATAAAAGTGGAAACAAAAAAACATTTCATTTTAGAATGTGAGGCTTTCAAAGACAACAGGGAAATTTATGCAGATATGCTAGTAGCTAGCTCTTCGGATAATCTATTTAGTGAGGGGTTTGTCAGAAGCTGGGAGAATTTATTTTGAAGCTTCACAGAAAAATGGTTGAATACATCAACCATATGAAGAATAAATGTGTCCCATATGCTATTGTTAGCCTCGTGTATGTTAAAATCATTTCTTTCTTCTTCTTTCTTTCATTAATAGGCCAGTTTTCATGAATAATCTGACATGCCAAGTATTAAAATCCATTGTTGATAATGAAGCACAGGAAGATCCCTACAAGGATGTAGGTGATCAAAATACACCCACGACTGATGTTTATAATAACAGGACAACTAAGATTGAACCATGTAAAACTATTAACATTAACGATAACCTAGAAAGCCACAACACCAAAGGCTTATTTAAGTACTTCGGAAATATACAAAATATTTTTCTTGGGAATACTCAGACATGAAACTTAGGTATAGATCCCCAGCTATGTACCCATCATATCTACATTGAGAAGGATGCTCGCACCATTTGGAAACCCCATAGAAGGTTGAATCCTCATCTCAAGGATATTGTGAAAGAGGAACTACAAAAGTTGTTGAATGTAAATTTTATTTATCCTATCTCGGATAGCTAGTGGGTCTCCTTGTCGATAGTCATTCCCAAGAAAAATGGGAAATGGAGAATCTACATGGACTACATGGAACTAAATAAAGCCATCCAGAAGGACCATTTCCCTCTTTTGTTCATTGATCAAGTTTCCAACACCTTAGCAGGGATTTTTTTTTTTTTCCTTCCTCGATGGCTTCAGCGGCTATAATCAGATCTAGATCACCCCTGAAGACCAAGACAAAACCACATTTACTTGTCAGTTGGGTACATTTGAATATATATTTTTAATTTTGGTTCGTTCAATTCCCTAGCCACATTTCAGAGGGAGATATTGAGCCTCTTTTATGATCTGATCAATGAAGGACTTGAAATTTATATGGATGATTTTACCCCATATGGAAGTGATTTTGAGCAGAGCTTGCAGAATATGGAAAAGGTACTTGAATGATGCATTACCACCAAGTTATTCTTGAGTAATGTAAAGTGTCATATGATGATAACCAAAGGTGAGGTTTTGGGACACTACATCTCTAAGAAAGGAATACAGGTAAATCCAACGAAAATAGAGGTAATCCTTGCACTACCCACACCGAGCACCTAGACCGAGGTACATAGTTTCATTGGATATGCAAGGTATTATTGCAGATTTATTGAAAAATTTTCAAAAATTGTTGCACCTTTGTATATCTTAACTCTTAACGTTGAATTTAATTGGTTTGACAAATGTGATGTTGCCTTTGCAAATCTGAAGAAGTTTATTTCAACTGCACCAATATTACAAGGAACAAATTGGGAGCTACCTTTCCATAACTCTACAGATGCATCAGACACAAAAATAGGCACTATTCTCAGACAAGAGGAGGACAAAAAGCCCTATTGTATTTATTATATCAACAAAAATATCACTTCTGTTGAACTCAATTACACAGTCACAAAAAATGAATTTTTAGCTTTTATTTATGCCATAAACAAGTATAGACATTATATAATAGGCGATTTAGTCTTTCTGTATACTGATCATTCCTCTATTAAATATTTAGCCAATAAACCTATTACTAATGGGCAGGTGACTCATTGGCTGCTACTTTTGTAGGAGTTTGATATTGCTATTAAGGACTGACCAGGGAAGGAAAATCCAGTTATAGATTTTATGTCTCGGGTACCAAAAATGAATGATTGTCAGTAGTGGATGACCAATTTCCACATGAACATTTGTTTATTGTGCCAGTAAAGGCACCTTGGTATGCAGATGTGGAAAACTATCTAGCGTTACGAAAACTACCAAGGCACCTATCAGTGTGAGAAAAGAAGTTGATTGTCCAACGCAATGCTCGATTTTCTTGGATAAGTGGATATCTTTTCCACACAGGGTCTAATATGCAGATACGATGATGTATTTATGTAGATGAGATCTACGACATTATGAAAGATTTCCATGACGAGCCTTATCACAGACATTTTACAGATTGCAAGACTAGACATAAAATACTTCGGATGGGCTATTACTGGCCCACTATCTTTAAAGATGCAAAATAATGTGTCTAGGCTTGTGATACCTATCATAGGATGGGTCGTCCTAGTCACGTCGATGAGATGTTGTTGCAGTCACATTTGGTAATGGAGCCTTTCGAACAATGGGCATTGGGTTTTGTTGGCCCATTCAATCTGCCATCAAACCAAAAAGCCTACATACTGGTTGCTACATACTATGTGACAAAGTGGGTAGAAGTAGCAGCTTTGCCAAGGGTTACAAAAGAAACTGTATTTAATTTTTTGTTTCAGTTATTTGTGTGGTATGGTTTACCCAAGTAGGTGATAACAGATGGGGGGCCATAGTTTATAGGACATAAGCTTGCGACCACTCTACAGAACCATCATATTACACATAGAGTCACTTCTCTGTATCACTCATAGGAAAATGGGCAGGTTGAAAGCACTAACAAGGTGCTTGAGGTGATCTTGACTAAAACAGTTTCAACACACTAATAGGACTAGGTTGCTAAACTCCTAGAGGACTTGTGGGCCTATCACACAACTTGGCGAAACACTACTGGGTATTCCCCCTACCAACTTATGTTTGGCAAGGAACCTATTTTCCCTATCGAATTCGAAATAAAGACTCTTAGAATAGCACAGGAAGTGAGACTGGATCTAACGGAAGACCAAATGAAATGACTTCAACAATTAAATGAATTGGATGAAGCATGACTACTTTCTATACAACATACAATGATTATTTAACAGCAAAGGGCTAAGTGGCACACAATACTATTAAGAAGAAAACATTTCAGAAAAGAGACTGGGTGCTCCTCTATGATTCCAGGTTTCAAGACTTTCTAGGCAAACTGTAGACAAGGTGGCTTGGCCAATATGAGATTCATGAAGTGCACAAAAATGTAACTATAACTCTGATTACCATTGATGGTTATGGCTCTCCTTTTCTAGTGAATGGACAATGGTTGAAACTTTATCACAAGCCACTCACCAATGAGTCTTTTTGCCAACAGGTACGTAGTTATCCCACTATGCAAATTTTAGCTACAAGGAGTGATGACCCGACAACTTTACTTTCATGAAATTTGTTCCTTTTGAATTGTAAATAATGTATATATTTTCTGCGAACATAGCTTACTAATTTGTCCATCTACTTTTTTTTACTTGCATGATTGAATAGAGTAAATGTTTTTGTATAAATGAGTTGAACCTTTTTAGAAACAATGTTGTTTAAACATTTATTGCTCCTTTCCATCGAAACAACAGTTGTTTCTTCATCTCTTTTATCGTTGTTTCATTGTTGTTGTTATCTTTGGAGCGAACAATTGCTGTTCAATTTTTGGACCACTACTGTTCCCTTCCAATTGAACAGTTGTTGTTTCCCTTATTAATTAATAAGCATTGTTTCTTTTGGAGTGGAAAACTATTGTTCCATTTTTGGGACAGTTGTTGTTCCCTTTCCAAAAATAATAGTTTTTGTTTCTTTTATAGTTTGTGTGTTTTACAATTGCTGTTCCTTTTGGGACGAACAACTACTATTCCATTTTTTGGACAATTGTTGTTCTTTTCCAAGAGAATGGTTGTTTTTCATTTTTACCGACTTTCATACATGTGGCTGCTTTTCTGTTAAAAGAATAATCGTCGTTCTTCCAAGTGGGCAAGTGTTGTTCCGTTTCCAATAGAACATTTTTTGTTTCGTTCTTGATTGAACATTTGTTTGTTTTGTTCCTCCTATACAGTCATCCATTTGGCAGGAAATTTGCATCGAAATATCTTTTAAAAATAATTCATATTGGTTACATTATGATTTATTTTAACCATTTTTTGATTACCTTTATTTTAATATGACATGGTTCATCTATTAAATGACTTGTTTTATGTATTTCCTTTGGATATATTCTCAATTTGATTCACCACCAATATCAACATCTTACTGGTTCTCTCTTTTACACTTTCAAATGGCAGTTCATTTTGTTACAATGCAAGGAAAGCAAGCATATATTTTGTAGGCATTCATTACTTCTTACACCATCCCTGACTCTTAAGGAGTTAGTGAGTTTCCATCAACTTATAATGTAAAATTGGAAATAGGATAATTTTTTCTCAAAGAGGATAGGAGGTCTCATTAAGAGCCAGCTTGTTCACTTTGTTCTGCCCTGGTGAATGACATTGTGGTTATCCGGTTACCATGTTGGCATAGTGGTCCCTTCGTATAGATATGTAAATAATAATAAAAAGTCATAAGTTGAGGACACTGGCTCATTTTTGGGTTTAAGCGGAAACCCTATCAAGGCTATAGATGCTTGATGGCAGCAGTGGCTCTCCTTGTGGTATTGGAGTATTATTCTATATTTACAATTGTTTAGTATGCTAATACTTCCTATTTAATTAATAAAAAAGGAGAAACCATCATTGAATAGTGTTTATAATTTTAAAAATTGGTATAACTGTTGAAAATCCATTGAATGAATCACTTCAACATTGTTCAATTAGTTGATGCCAACAATCATTATTATTTTCATGCCTTGTTATATTTTGCTTTGTCAATCACAAAAGACAAATCATTTCTCATAATGACTATTTATAGGATTTATTCCTTTACTATTATTTCCAACCACTCATACGACTGTTAATTATTTCACTTTACACAACCTATCAGACTCCTATGACAACTTCAAGTCATATTAATGATGTCATGTGTACTTCTCATTTTCCCGTGCTTCAAGCATGAGGATGTAATTTTCTTATTGGAAGGGGAAGGTTATGTGCTATGATGATATGACAATATATAATTACCGAACTCTACCATGACTTTCAGATTTGACCGATTATTATTATTGCATTATACAAAATCTTTTTCTAATTTAACAGTTATTATTATTGCATTTATACAAAACATTTTCTTATTGAAACTCTTGCATGCAGCTTATTTGTTGTTGTTCAACACTAAAATTGTAGAATCAAGGAAATTGCACGTAGAGTAGTGAAATTCTTACAGGAGCACAGTAAGCATGGGGGGCAATGCTATTCACAGCGAGCTCACACTATTGCAATTGACAGAACAAGCTCAAGCAATTCTTGAACACCCCAGGTGGATACAGTGCCTGATCAGGTTACAAGGATTTCACAGTGATGTTGCACTGGAATTTTTGTAAAACTTACTGAATGGACACACAATCATAAAAGAAAGAGTTGTAGCAGTCTCCAAAGTGGTCATAACTGAAGTGAAATTTGACAGAAGGCATAAAATGGACTTAGAAGCATGTACAATTCCATGATGTTTTTGAGTTATTCAAAGAGCTGGGTGAAGAATTAATACGCAAGGGCAAAGGAATTCATCTTACGTCCTTGAGGAAATCATGGCGAGAATTGGCAACAATTGTTCAAAGATATATCACTTGTGATGGTCGACAGGATGTGGTACAGTCTAAACAGCTTAAGCTATTAGCAATACTTAGGCAAACGCTTGTAGTTAATTTTCCATTCTTTTTAAACTCTTTACTGCATGATGCTACTAGTTGAGTCAGGAAAGCTTAAAACCCGCATGCTAAAATTAGCCATCATGGTCTAATTAAGGTCATCATCACTCTAGAACTAGCCCAATAGCAATTAACCTGGGAAAATTTTGTAAACCCTATTGTACCCTCATTAGAAGAAAACCCAGGAAATGCATAGGCAGGGGCAGTTGTTGACCAAATTGTAGAGAATGTTGATGAACCAGATAATGAACAACGAACATTAGAGGTAACAATCTCAAGGAGGGCACGAAAAAGGAAAACATTTGCTTTAGCCTTTGTCCCTACAAAATGAATATGTTCTAGGAGGATACATGCACAACAGAATATTACAGAATTGACAGAGGAAGTAGGACCGTCTCATACACCTTGCAAGTCCAAAAAATGTTTTTCCACAGGGTGATGAAGAAGAGGTGCCCCAAGTTTTGGAAAACTTGGGAACACTCTTTGAAGAGGAAAGTCAATCTAGACACTCACAAGATTAGGACCACACCCCTAGCTAGTTTTCCTCTGTTGGTAGTTATGGTCATACAAAAATTTTACCATCCTCTAGAGATATGGAGGATTCAAAGGAACAAGGGAGACAAATTTCCTCTATAAATGGAAGTCTTGAGCCAGAAACTAATGTAGAAATAAGCCCTGAACTAGAATCTCATTCAAGAGATACTGTTTCATTGGAATGTGATCCTAATAACGATATAACCCCTCCTTTGCTTGAAACAAATACTTTGTTTCTTCTCCAATCAAACATCTCACTAAGAAGGCAAATAAAGAAGAATGTATGAGGATAAATCTACTGATTAAAGAGAATAAGAAATTGAAGAAAAAGATCAAACAATTGAGAAAATTGTTGAAAGAAGCAAGCAAGGCTCACAGGAACAAAGTGGAGTTGAAAACTATTTGTACTCAAAGTGAAGACCTCCTTCAAACCACTGGAATGCAAAAAGAAGACACCCTTATAAATTCAATTGGAATTCAAACTGAAATGCATCATACTGAAATCATCAGAACTTAGACTGAAGACATTTGCATCCGTTCGATGGAAACTTAGAATTTTTTTTCTCTTTTTGCAGATTTTATTGTTGTTGTTCAAATAGATTTTCCAGAAAATTCTCAAATAAATAGCTGCATTTTTCAGGGAATAGTCGATACAACGGAAACAAATATTGAGACAGACTCGGTGTAACCTATGATAATGCTGCTTAGACTGAAGACACACCCTTGTATACTTCTTTGGTAAGGAATGACACTATCCAAAAGTTGCATAAAGAACTAGAAAGATTAGAACATACTCTAGCACAGTATCAAAGCGAAGTGGTACCCTTGCAAACACATAAGGATTTATTGAAGAAGTTTGATGAGGTGACTGTAATAGAGGATGGGACTTATGCTAGTCTCAAAGATGAGTAGGAAAAAGTAAAATAAGTACAAAGTTAGCTTCAGAAATATATGGATCAAATTAAAGCCGTATGCTCCATTTATTCACATGGTTTGTCTTGTAGGTCACTTGCTACCAATTATGCATTCTTTTTGCTTGAGAGGTATTTGTTGTTAAAGTGTAAGGCTATTAGGGCTGGTAAAACAGTCGAATTTAAATTGATCCCAGACTTTATTCAATGCTTCCAGGAGTAGGATGAGAAGGTGAGGCATTTCCTCTGTGAATCATAGTTACACAAATTTTTCCTAGAAGACAAAAGGGATGTTAATCCTAGCCCCTTCGTTAGAGATGTTCAATTTCAATCCTTCATTTCTTTTTCATGTAATCAGATTAAGTGGGCTACGACATATAACATTTTCCAAAAAAGGGAGCATGAATTAGATCTTTGGGTTAGGTGAGAACCTACAAAACCTTTACACCTTTTTATACAACATAAACGATTTAAGGAGAAACCGAAGGTTGTGGCCTCTTTAGGTCCTCTCCATAAAAACATTGTAAAAGAAGGAGTGGAATATTTCCAGGATATTAAAGAAGAATCCCTACTTGCTACAAAACAGAGGTGGATGGTTTCCACCAACAACATTAAAAAAAAAGAGTTGTTCTGTTATAGAAATTTGAAAGTTGTTGCTACTTGTTTGGTTAAGTACAACAATCTTATTTTATACATGGGCCCTACATGGATAGGCTTCCGTTATAGAAGCCTCATTATTTGGTATCCACCTAATGGGTATCATTTTGACTATGAATTTCCAGAATCCCAAGAGGGTCGAGCATTTACAATGCTTAGAAAGAAAAATGGTTTTCAGTTATATTAAGAAGAGACCTATCTTGCCTACTCCTTAACACATTTGCATCTTAACCATCTTCTTGCATGAGGACATATAAAAAGGTAAGCATGGGAGTATGTTGGGTCACAAAAAAGGTATGATTTTATGCTCATACTTGATAAATCACTTACTTTTATGTATTTGTCTTCATTCTTGGAAAGGATTTGGAAGAAAAGATTGTGAAAGTTAAGTAAAATCCATCATTAATAGATTGCATGTTTTTAGCATGAGAAGACTAAATTTTGCTTGTTTTTATGTGTAGGAAAACAGAATTGGACAATTGTTGTTCAAACAATAGAATGACAGTGCCAAACTAGGAGAGAAAATTGTTCCTTGGCTACGCGGGCTAGTGAAAGATAGGAAAGAAAGTGCTAATTTGGCAAACAGAAATACGATCATTTAGCCATAAAATCTTGAGGATCTCTTGATCCTTAGGATTCACTTTCATCCATTATTCTTTCATTAGACTATATGATGCCGATGGGTGAAAAGCACTGGGACTCTTACCCATTATTGTATCTTTGTATTAAACAAAGCATATTTTGAGATTATAGTAATTATGTAACTTTGTTATTTCAATTAATGATAAATACAAATATTCTCTCTTAATCGCGTTCTTAGATATATCAGCAATAACTTTTGGAGGCTTTGGGCCCAGTCGCTAGAAGATTCGCTGCTCTTTTGTGTCATAATTATTTCCTTATTTTTGGCAAATCTTTATTATTGTTCTTTTAGAGAATTGAGTTATTCTTTACAGTTTACATTTGCATTTGAAATAGATCCTTAAACGTTTTTATTTTAACATGTTGAATAGGTGAAACTATGTCACATCTGAATGTTGTTCTTTTAATGAATTGTGTAGATTAAGCCGATTGTTACAATTGATTGATGTTGTTTCCTATTTATGTTAAATATTGAAGTAGTTACTTGTTTTTCTATTGTTGTAGTATTTCTTTCCATCTACTAGATCAGAGAGTAGCCTATTACATATGGTTTCTTTTAGGGCACATTCTTGAAATTCATTTTCTTTGCAAATTAGTTATGATTGGATCTAGATTTATGGTTTGAGTATGTTTTGAGATTATTCTTTGAATTTTATTTGATTGAACTTCGAGAATTAAGGATTTGTTAATACATTATTGCAATGATTTAATGAAGTGTTAGACTCATTTAGTTACGTAACAACCTTCGATCTCTATTGCACAGATAGTGCCAACATCCTTGAAATAAACAAACGAATCCCAAGTTGACAATGTAATGTAGGAATTAATATCTATTTAATTAGTCATCGTAGTGCACCAACAACTTTATCCCACAAGCACAATGATAGGCCCCGATCATGTTTCATGTCTTGTGCAACTCCCACAATACGTTTGTTCTTCCTTTCAGCCACCGCATTCTTTTGTGGGTTATGGGGTGCTATTAACTCTCATTAAATGTCGTTTGATGCACAAAAGTTCTTGAATTCATTCAACATATATTATTCATCATTATCACTCATAAGGGTCTTCATTTTCTAGCCAGTGTCTTTCTCAACAAGTGCTCTAAATTCAAAAAATTTAGAGAACATATGATCTCTGTTCTGCATGAAGAAAATCTAGCACTTACATGAGAAATCATCTACAAATATTATATAATACATGTGCCTGGCCATGGAGGCTGTCAAGAATGGTCCACACACATTTGAGTGAACTCTTTCAAGGATTTCTTATGCTTGAATGTCCTTATCATGAAAAGTGGCTTTGGTGTACTTCCCCAATGTACACCCTTTACATGTATCTCTCTGCTCTAATGAACCCTTAGGAAGTCATGTATAAATCTACTACATGATCTTCAAAGCTATGTGGTGCAAGTAGGCCAATCCTCTATGCCAAAATTCATCGATGCCTCGGATCTGCACCTTCTCCTCTTTTGTGCACAAAGTAGCACAATATTCTATATGCAATTTGTAGAGGTTCTTCACCCGCACCCTGATCCACTTCACTTGTCTTGAGGCTAAGTGATGAAGGAAATCCTTTCCTTTGAAAAATTTCACATCATAGCCACTGTCCTCCAACATAGCAACTAAAACAAAATTCTTCTTCAGACCCATAACATATATGACATCTTTTAATGTGAGAGGTGAACTAGACTCCCTCTGAAAAGTAATAGTACCGATGTGGGGTGCGTTATACCTTCCATCATCTCCCATTTTTATGTGCATCTGGAGGTCCTTCACCTCCAAGTCGCTGAATAATTTTCTATTTCCAATCATATGGAATGAGGCTCCACTATCCAGATACAACACACTACCCATCACCAATGCCAGCATGCAAGAAATGAGGGTGAAATCCAACTTGAATTGTGAAGCAAGATCTTCACCTGCCACTCCTCATGAGGGATTTTTGTCGGCCTTCTTATGTGGACACTTCATGGCATAGTGTCCCAACTCATTATAGTGAATACATTTAATCTTTGATAGGTCCTTCTTCTTTCCTTGCCTAACTAGAATATGATTTGGAATGGTATGAATTCCCTTTCCCTTTCTTTGCCTTCCTAGCCAAGGAATAGTTCTCCTCATAATCATGCTTGGATGATGATCCATCTCTGGTATTCTGTTGAATCTCTTCTTGCACCAAGTCGGACCACAAACGCTCCCACTCTGGTAGCTTCCCCCTCCCATTTACTGAATCCTGGTAGTTGTGCCAGCTCTTAGGAAGGCCTAGAATTGCTAAGTTGACCAAATCATCTTCAACAAATGTAACATCAACAATCCCAAGCTCATCCAGACATTGGTTGAACTTGGTCAAGTACTTTGGTATTGTGTCACCCTTCTCCATCTATATTTTCCTTATCTTGTCCTTTAGTGCCATCGTTATGTGGTCACTGTTGTTCTGATACAATTCTATCAAGGCCTTTGACATTTCATATGGACTCTCATTCCCATGGAGGTTTGAGACAATATGATCTTGAACTCCTTGTAGTATGATCCTTCTTGCCTTTGCAACACATTTCCTCCACTCTATCAAATCTTTAGCATCAGTTGTTGGAGGCTTAGGAATATCTTTGTCTGTGAATTCCTTTAGCCCATTGTCTTCCAACACTACCTCCATGTTGTCCTTCCAAGCAATGTAGTTGGAACTACCCTCAAGAGCATATTCAAGTCTCAATCTATAGAATGACATCCTACTCGCTTTGAAGAATGATACTACAAATTAAATTTCACCTCTAAAAGAAAAACTTGTATTCTTCTCTTCTAGAGTGATTTATGCTCTGATAACATGTAGAAACTCCTTGTAGATTCAAAATTTTACTAAAATAATAGACTTGAATCTACTCTACTCATCAGCCAAAATAATTAAATGATCATGAAATCATGAAGCATAAAAGAAACATAATTCAATCAACACATTACACAAGGATTTCTTGGGAAAATCCATAGCTAAAAAATCCTGCTATCTGTATATTGCATTAGTTAGAAAATATGAGAATATTACAATGCTTTGCTCAAGCCCAAGCAACCTCTGCACTATTTGTATTTGTCTCATAACTTCCTAAACAATACTATGTCAATACTTAACCAATTTATATCTTTCCCAAGTCCTTATTTCCTTGTGTTGTTTCCTTGGGAATTGGCTCCCTAATAATTAGGGAAATTCCTCAATATGAATTGTGCAATACTCATAGGACTTCCTATGACTGCATGCACCAGCTGTACAACTCATATGATTATACCATTGATAGTACACTATCCCTAAACTCCAACCTCAATTGGGTAACTCTAAGATCTGACATGCATGAGCTATTTATGAGTAAATCATTAGTTAACTTATTGAACACATGAAGAAGAACCCCATTCTCTGACCTCCTACTAGTTCCTCCATCATTTGGAACTATTTTAACTGAATTTAACTCAGTTAAACTGAATAAATTAATTAATTACAACTCAAAATAAACTCATCCAAGGATATTATAATGTAGGAGACACTCTACATGACTCAAGTTAGATGCTCAACTCGAATTAACTACACCAACTAAGTCATTTTAACTTAGTTAATTCATACAAGTTGTCTTGTGATGTGGAATTACAATTTTATTCCTATTCAACAAAAAAATTAAATTAGGATTTTCTTGTTGCATTTTCAAATTCTTCATCTCTACTAAATAGTTGAACTATTTCGGTTATTTTAGTGCTTATCTAATTGAAGGTGTGTTGTAATGGTTGTAATAATCATTGCATCTATGTTGACTATTATGTTTGATGTTAATCGGTTATCTTTCACTTATGTGTGCCCCTATTGGGGTGGTACTATTACCTCTCTCTTAGAGTCTCACCTTTCCTCTCTTTGTGGTAGAAGAACCTTGATACACCTACAAGCAAAAATTCACTAGGCACACTTACTTTCTTTTTGCAAAGGCACATATAAACTTCTCTCTCTTTATAATAGTTAACGACAAGGAAAATCTATAAGAAAATATGGCAATCAGGTTGATACTCCAGATGGGCATCCTATTCCAAACGTGAGATCTAATTGGGAATTCACATCGATGAGACCCCCTTGGTTAACATATTTCTATCACTGTCAATAGAGACACAATCATATTCTACTATTTTTCTTTCAATCCAACTTGGTCTAGTCTACTGTTGACATCCCTATTGGTGTAGTATGAAAATCAATGGAAATATTCTAATCTCTTTCTACCAAAAAATATTATTGTTTGAGCATCGATGGCTCAAAATCTACCCACTGAATTTCTTGAACTTCTTACTATTTCCTTGTTACCATAAGAATCAATTTCACAGATCTCCCACCACAACAGGGTCTACCATAAGCTCGAGCCAAACCCCTTAGCTACAAAGGATTCCACTTTGTTATCGAGAAATCTAGTGTCCACTTGGAGCTGCTAATCCCACTAAGAATGGTAGCTATCTTAGAAATGAACAAACTAAAACTACTTTCACTTTCCTTTATGAGAAGTAGATAAGAGGGGAACAAAGGACACCAACCTCAGTCTTGTGCTTGGTTCCTTGCTTGGTTCCTCTCCTTTCTGATAGATCTTTGCCACTTCTTCTTCGTTTAAAGCTTCAGAGAGCACCTGTGGAATCAAAGTAGCATAATACTATCAAATAACAGAGATCTACAATCATAAGCAATACAAGACCAGATATGTATTGACCACACAAACATGCATATAT
Source organism: Pinus taeda (assembly GCA_000404065.3). Lineage (NCBI taxonomy): Eukaryota > Viridiplantae > Streptophyta > Pinopsida > Pinales > Pinaceae > Pinus > Pinus taeda. Next base: position 196,026 of record APFE030208831.1, read on the forward strand.
CATCAAACATACAAGAATGTGGAGGAAAACTTGAATAGCTTTATTAATATCAAGAATAGCAAAGAGGATTACAACCAATTGTTCTGACCCAGCATCATCCTCCAGCAAGAAAGCCCTTCTTCACCTCATGTAAAGCTTAGATCACCAAACACTATGATGTTGCACCAGGAAAACAACAACACTTCCTTACAAGATACAAGATTCCAGCCTCTGGATCTCTGTGATGAGGGATCCATATATAGATGATTGTAGGGGGTGAGTTAGCTTCTGGGATTTTTATTAGTGTCCTCTCTCTGGTAGTTCGTGATTCCACTTGGAGATTGATGATCTTTTACTCATCCCTGGGTGAATTCAGAGAGGCAAGTGTCAGAGGAGAAGTTTATGGAAGATTCTATGATCCTCCACCTCGCAAACTGTCTTTGCCATTTGTCCATTCTCGCCCATCGCACCCTATAGAAGTGCTTTCTAGTATGCTTCACACCCTTTACACTGATTAGGTGAGATGCATCGCACCCTCTACACTGGGCATTCTGTATGGTCCAGTTTTAACCAGTTTTGAGCAGTTTTCTATGGAGAACTTATGGGAGATGATGTAATCAGTTGACCTTGTTCCTTTAGGGAGTGAAGCAACACTTTTAGGGACTTAGGAGCCTTTGGTTTATGGAAATTTATGATTGGGGTTGCAGTTCCCAAAAATGTCTATAATAGTTGCCCCCTAAAGCATGAGGTCGTTAATCTTTTGATGTCGAGTGAAATGCTTTATCATGAGGATCCAAATTTTTTTCAAGCTGGAAGGCGACTTTTAATAAGATACAATACAATACATTATCTTCATAATATTTTTCATGATCTAGCTAAGGCGGGCATTCCCATGCTTAGCTTTATAAATTCATTTTCATGTACATAGGACAGACAACCATCTGTGTAACAGACTGATGATTCAGACGGAGTCATCATCCTTTGATTTGGATGATCATCTATTCGACAATGATGTACATTTGATGTCTTTATATTCCTGAATATATAGCAGCCCGGATGGATGAAACTAGATCGAGGGTCTTCAAAACTCGTTCAATCTTCACTCGGAGTACAAGTCGATCCATGTGAAAGATGTTCTGGAGTCGAACATGGAAAGACATTGCCCGATTTCCAGCCAATGATGTAAGATGTTAACAGGCGTGAGAGGAATCATCAATAATGGCAATCATCCTCAAGTTACTACAGTACAATTCGCGTGGTGTGAAAAAGGGACTTGGCGTCGAATACCACGAAAAATCTCTCAGTCGAAGGCCATTGACGTAAACCTGTCGCTGAAAGTGAGAAACTTGTCATTGAGGCATGCAAGCTTCAAAGTACTGAAAGGGGTTGTTCCTAGGTCGACATCTTGGATAATGAGCTGATTTCGACAAGAAGTGACCCATCGTAGGAGGGCCTTAATGAATTCCAAATCTATAATACAGAATGGAGCAAATGATTTTGGAGGTGAAAACGATCTGATGATACAGGGTTCAGGGTGGCGGTCATGAAAGAATCGAGTGTGAATGTATTGCAGCGGATGAGACACAAGTGAATTCTATGAGCGACTTCTCCTGAACATACTGGCGACACTGACAATGGATTGGTAGCGTTAACCCCAAAGATGGATGGTGTGATATACCAATGGTGATATGACCGGTGAACGGAATAACCCAACCCAAATCAAATGTGGAGTGAAAGTGTCATGTTCAAGAGCGACTTGCTACCAATAAAGTTTCTTCAAGTTTTCTTCCCAATTTTTCCCCAGTCATTGCTGACTAGTACCTCTTTATTTTTATGAAGCTTGAGGAGGATAACATATGCTTTTTCTATAATCCGCCCTTTGGGTGAACCCGTCGCTATGTTTTAACGAGCCTAGCGACGGTGAAACTCGTTCTCGTCCATTTGGACAAGTTTGTCCCTATTAATTTTAACGAGTTTAACGACAATGATAACTCGATCCTTTTTCAATTTTAGAGAGTCTGAAAAGGGATGGAAAGGAAACTCCAATGATTCTTTTTCGTCATATAATCCCTTAAGTCCAAAAAAGCATAAAATAATACGAAAGGGATAAATTTTCAATAGTTTTAACAAGTCAAACAAGACAAGTGCTCGATCTTTTTGTGTAATAATCCCTCAGGTCCAAACATATTAAAATCTAGAGGAGGGATAGCACTTCCGATGACTTTAACAAGCTAAAGAGGCCAATCGCTCGGCAATCGTTTCATATTTTACGAGTTAGGTGAAAATAGCTTAAAGGAGACTCATTTTTTGAGTAACGAGTGATAATTTCGGTTAGCAGCTGATTCCAGGTAAGGCTTGGAATTTTCCAATAACGACAGTGCCACAAGGATGGCTAGCAAGATCACTCGTTGCAGATATTCCTCAAAAGGGTAAACAATCAAATGGAGGCATATGATCAGCTAAAACAGAGTAGAGTGATTATGAGAACACGACCAAGGCTTAAAAGCGGATGATAATGCATTCACAATGGTTATTTATCGGAAATTGGTTCACTTTTTAATGAGCTTAAACTCTGGGGGAAACATTTGCTCATTGCTTAGGTTTAATTTTTAACGAGCTTGAACTCCACATAAAAACTGCTCGTGCTAGTCATATAATAAGGATATCTCATCTATAGATGCCATTTTTTATGGATCTTGCACCTTTCAAAGCTTTGCCCCAGATCCTTTCTTTATGCAAGTTAGGAATGACCAATCCTACGAGTTTAAAGGGTTTGAGAATCTACAAACTAAGAAAATAAATGATCGCTCTTCGCTCACATGCAAAAAGGTTTGCATGCCCCCGGGTATAGTGGAAAAATTTCCTGGCTACCATTTATAAGTTCTCGCATCTACAAGATAGTTTCCATCCACATAGCAAATAGAAACACTTCCTAGCTTAGTCCATCTCGACAAAGCTGATTCTACTCTTCAACCACCTAACCTTGACGAGGGAATCCTATTCCGGTCTAACTCCATTTTCCTATATGGACGGGTGTCAGACTAGTCATTTTCCTTCGTGGAAACCTACTCTATACCCAGAGATTCCCTGCCAAAGCAGGCCAGGGTGCATGCCCCATGGGTTTCAGTCATATTCTCCTGAATCACTCGCGCTCTTCAGGTGGACGGACTGGAGATTGATGAGACATTCCTTGCATGAAAAGACCATTTAGGGATGGCATTTGACTATTAGCTATGTGTGAGCCGGGGAATGAAAGCTGGTCTACGAGTTGGACCACTCGGCCTTCATGCAGAAAACGCATTACTCTAAAGAGTGAGGACACAATGACTCCCATGCTATAAATATAGTCATGCCCAAGGAGTAGATTATAATTTAGGGGTCCTTGGACTACCATTACGTTCATATAAACAGTTTTCCTTCTCAACGTTATGGGCACACTGGTAAGGATCCCTAACGGTTGACTGGCTCCTTTGTTGAAGCCTGTCATATTTCTCATCTCAGGCAGAAGCGATGGCGAACCAAGCACTTTCCAAGTAGTTGAGGAAAGGATAAACATAGAAGCCCCTTCATCTATGATGGTACTAGCCAGGATCATCCTGTAAGCTTGTACAATGATTCGGAATAGTACACTAGCCGGTAAATGGGGTCTACCTAGTAGATTCCAATCGAAGGAAATGTCTAGGTTGCTTGGAGGTGGGACCAAATAGACAGTCGGATACGACTCTGACGAACTTCCTTCCTGCGGTAAAGGAACGGGTAGACTTCCCCCATGTTCATCGGAGTCTGTGTTTACGAAAAGAATTTGAACGGTGTCATTCTTATTCTCTCTGGTGATTGTATCATCTGAAGATGGACATTCTGAAGGCAAGACCAGGTCAACTGTCACCTCGACCTTTTGACTTTCATCTGGCATGGATTCAGAGGGTTTATCTTCAATGATAGATGCTTCGACCGACCACAATGGCATGTCAGTCGGATTTTCAACCAGTGATGGACTCGGTAAGAGTTTCTTATATCCAGGAGGAAGTCGTAGCAGTGAAGCCAAACGGTTATCCAAAACTCTTTTAGCTTCGTCTAGGAAGGGACAATGGTGGACGACGTGATCGCCCTCACATAGTTTACAAGGAAATTTACATTTCCTTTTCTATCTAGATACTTCGCTTTCACTAGTTGACAGTGTACTTTCAACATGATCGGAGGTTGATGACACCAGATTGTGCAAACAAGGAGACCAATCCCTTAAGATCTGAGGGATGCAAGGAAAATCTCGATGATAGTGGTCTCCTTTGCAAATGACACATGGAGATTTAGGCTTGGATGGTGCAGTGTGTGGATTTTCGCTAGACGATGCATGGTTGCCCCTTTTTGCCTTTGGCTCCTTCTTCTTCTTTTCCTTCTTCTCCTTCCCCTTCTTCCCCTTCTTAGTTACTTGATTTTCAGCTTTACCACCTTCATCAAGCGAAGAGGAAGGAGGAGAGGGAGAAATGGATGAAGTAGAAGGTTGAGGGGTAACTCTAGTATCATCTAGTTGCTGACTTGATTGTTCAGGAATTACGATACTCTGAATGACAGAGGTAGAGAAGATCCATACTGGCAAACCAATCGTCAACCCTGGAAGTGACAACGTGGCCATATGGGTGCACCAACATCTCCCCAAGAGGAGAAAGGACTAGGATTTCCTCCAAGGGGAAATCCTTGGTTGGTAGACTCCATTTTTCTCAACCTAAAGACCAACGACGGAACTGTGATGCTATTCCGATTAAAATAAATTTTAGACGCTTTGACACAACTTGTTTTTTCAATTTTTAAGAGTCGAGAAAAAACAAAATATGACTCTAGTCGCCTTCGATTTTTAATGAGCCTGAAGTGACAAGTGCTCAAACGGACCTTTTCCTTTAAGGAGTTTGAAAAGGAATGAAAGAGACTACTCTGGAAATCTAGACAGAGGGATTACCAAACCAATTGCAAAACTGCAGAATACTTTTTACGATACAGTAGCCAATCTTCCCGAATGTTGTGTTAAGTGCATTGCGATTGATAGGGAGGCAGACACGGCTTCCTAAGGATAAAGGATATAGCCTATTGTGGTCTCCCAATATATACTCAACGGTGCATGGCAACACAAGTTCGTACTGGAACTTGTCATCTCAAAGAGGAGGAATCACCCAACTAGCAATGAAAGTGATAGTTACCAGGCTTAACGACGCTGGAATACGTCTCTAGCCTAGACTTCTAGATGTTGTGTGTTAGGTTCCAAAGCGTTTTTATGTTCATTGAATTTATTTTACAGTTGATCTTGCTTAAGAATTTTCCTTTCAGGTTCACCGCGTGATGTAGATATACAATTCCTACAATGCAGTCTAAGATGATAAACAATCGTTTAATCTTCTTTTGCAATGAAAATCCTAGCTATTAAGGAAAGAGAACTAAGGATTCTTTCAACAAAGAGCACAAAGCACACAGTAAATTCACTGTCCTAAATCAAACCAATAAGTAGTCTAAATGAAAATGCACATGCATGTATTTGTTTTCAGCCTTCTTAATGTGTGAATGACAAGAAGAATGCTAAGTACAAATCTGAATTATCTTTTAAAAGCGGCAATACTAACAAATTTCTCTTCAAAACAAAGTGAAGATAACGACGACACTTTGCAATTTCAAATTGAAAATTATTTTCGACACTTGAAAAATTAATAATTCAAATCACATACAAGAGTAACAGTATAATCGACCATCAAGAACAATAGGATTCTCTTCTATGACTGAAAATGACACTTGCGACACTTCCAAATCAAGAAATGACAGTCTGATTATGCTACTTCTTTGTAAAAGAGAACTGAAAATGGTAGCACAATACATAAAAACATTTACAGTTCTTTGCACAATGGAGGCGGAATGATGGAAAGGAAGGGGGTTTCCACAGAGGTATACTGATCACAGATAGAAAAACTCCTAAATAGAGCTGAAGAGAGTGAAGAAAAACCAAAGTCTAAAGGCAAAATTAACCTTCTCTGACCATCGCACCTGTTACACAGGGAATCCAGTATGCATCTCACCTACTTCACACGGGAGGTGCGATGCATACATACTTCCTTGAAGAGAGGGTGTGATGGTACCAGTGCGAGACTTTTACTTGGTCTTTGGTCATAGTTTGCAGCTTAGTTCAGGGATTTAGGCGAAGCAAGTGATGTTCAGTAAATATAAATCACAGGGGTTGATCTAATGAGGTTACTAGAGCCACCACTAGGGAAATTAGAGTGTTTGCAGATCGATTGTTCAATTTATAAACAAACCCAAAGATAAACTGAGCAACATTGATCTACTTTGCACTTGCATAGCAAATGCAGTTCGAAGGCTAGCTGGCTTGACTTCAAGCTCCATCTGTAAGTTTATAAAACAAACAAATATAGACTAGAAAATAATCTATTCGCTCCCCAGTGGAGTCGCCATTTTCTTATCGGGAAATCTAGTGTCCACTCAGAGTTGCTAGTCCCACTAAGATCGGTAGCTATCTTAGAAACAAACAAACGAAAACTACTTTCACTTTCCTTTATGAGAAGTAGATAAGAGGGGAACAAAGGACACCAACCTCAGTCTTGCGCTTGGTTCCTCTCCTTTCTGATAAATCTTTGCCGCTTATTCTTCGTTTACCCAGCTTCAAAGAGCACCTGTGGAATCAAAACAGTGTAATACTATCGAAGAACAGAGATCTACAATCATAAGCAATACAAGACCAAATATGTATTGACCACACAAATGCATATATCATCAAACATACAAGAATGTGGAGGAAAACTTGAATATCTTTATCAATATCAAGAATAGCAAAGAGGATTACAACCAATTTTTCTGACCCAGCATCATCCTCCAGTAAGAAAGCCCTTCTTCACCTCATGTAAAGCTTAGATCACCCAACACTATGATGTTGCACTAGGAAACCAACAACACTTCCTTAGAAGATACAAGATTCCAGCCTCTGGATCTCTGTGATGAGGGATCCATATATAGATGATTGTAGGGGGGTGACTCAACTTCTGGGATTTTGATTAGTGTCCTCTCTCTGATAGTTCTTGATTCCACTTGGAGATTGATGATCTCTTACTCATCCCTGGGCTGTTCAAAGAGGCAAGTGTCAAAGGAGAAGTTTCTGGAAGATTCTATGATCCTCCACCTCGCAAACTGTCTCTACAATTTGTCCATTCTCGCCCACAGCACCCTACAGAAGGGCTTTCCAGTATGAATCACACCCTTTACACTAATTAGGTGAGATGTATCGCACCCTCTGCACTGGGCATTATGTATGGTCCAGTTTTGACCAGTTCTGAGTAGTTTTCTGTGGAGAACTTCTAGGAGATGATGTAATCAACTGACCTTGTTCCTTTAGGGAGTGAAGCAACACTTTTAGGGACTTAGGAGCCTTTGGTTTATGGACATTTATGATTGGGGTTGCAGTGCCCAAAAATGTCTATAACACCCTTAAAGCCAAAATTAATTTGATACCAAATGTTGGTTTTAACCTTGTATAATTAATTCTTGCATGTAACATGTCAAAGTTATAATGATTATTTCTTGCAATGCCTTTAAGTATTGTTGTGTAAGTAGTCCCTTCAGGATCAAAATATCTATATCCCTCATATGGAATATAAATATATTTCTCATGAAAATTAAAGTTAGGTCATGGAGGATAGGTTATTTGATGAGAGGCAACAAGTCTTATACGATTAGGTCACTATATATGTCATGATTTTGTTTACTCTAGCCATTGTAAAAGAGCTCGAGGAAGAAGGGATCAAGGTGGAAGAGTGTATAGTGGATGGGTTTGTGGTAGAAATCATATGTTACACCTCGATGGTGAGATAAAAAGAATAAATATCCCTCCTGGTAATGAAGGAAAGCCACAAAGTATATGAGAAAATCTAAGTTGATGAACATCCATAGTAGTGTTCATTTTTTTTAAATATTTATGATAATCAAGGTCCTTGGTAGAAAAAAGTGTGTTTTGAAGGAACAAATCAATAAGGTGATGTCTATAACTAAAACACATGCAAGATGGTGCGACAAGTGGTGTAAAATATGGGTTTTATAAACGAAAATTTAGAAATTACAAAAGGTAAATGTAGACTACCTCAACTCTACTAATATTAAAGAAATCTATAATTTCGAATTAGGCCTTATAATTGTCTCAAGTGATGGTGATGAAAACTAAAAAAGAAATGAGTTAAGGTATGGTATTTGCAATTATAACGAAATACTTAAGGGGATAAGATCACAGGGATGAATAACCATTTATTTTAGGCATCATCTATCATAGAAAATCCACTTAGTCGTAAACCTAATATTTAGTTTGTAGGATACCTCTTCATATATATTAAACAATGTGTAACTAGATTCAAACAATTGAAAGGTAAAACTTAGATTGTAAGAGTTTGGAGGCCCAATCAAACCACTAACCCCAACATAAGCATTAACACTCAAATGATAACATGTCCCTTGTACTAGGAAATACATTTTCTAAAAAGGACTTTTGAAAGTTCCTTGGGATAACAAATATATTTCAATGAAAACTAACAATAGAAAGTTCTAAGTTGGGATGCCCACTTCAATAATATTAACCTAAACTAGAAAGTTCTAAGTTGGAATGCCCACTTCAATAATATTAACCTAAATTATAATTTCTATTTTTCCTAGACATAGGATTTAGTAGGTAGTAAGTTAGATTAAGTTGTTTACCTTTTTAGAAGTTTCAACTTTAATGGCATGAACCAAGCTTATTGGTCCTTAAGAAATACCAAAGAAGATATTTTTTCTATCCTCACCTCTTTAAAGCACCTATACTGCTTAAAAAATCCAAGATGAAGAGAATATTTTAATGTGGGAAAATATTTAGGTCCTTCATAAGCATTGTGATACACTAAAATGTAATATTGAAATTAAGGTGCTAAAAAGGAAAATAAAATGATTTCCTTATTTACACATCAATTCACTTAACTTTTAGAAAATAAAATATAAATAGAAAATAAATAGAAGAAAGCGATTCAGGGAAAAAATCAACATGCTAAATCCAACCTTATAGAAAAGTAAAAGAGCTCCAAACAACATATTTAATAAGGGTCATATAGTCTTCACACCCCATGGTGGTTCAAATAGATGGACCAAACAAATTTAGCATGTGCAACTTACTCATTCGAGTATTCAAAAGAAACATGTGCTATTGTGTAGAAACATAGAAGACTGATACATAAATCCCAAGAAATTCAAAAATTTAGTTTCTTTGAAAATAATGAACCCCTATCTAGGTGTTGGGGTCAATGTGGGAGCCTATCACAAAACAAAAAGTAATATAAAACTAAAGGGAGCCTTAAAAACAATAATGGATAGGATTTGAGGATTAAATATCCATTATATTTGTTACTCTAAATATGTGATTTTTGTGCATGTGGATAAGCCCATGAAGATAAAATGATAAGTCGAAAATAAACCTATATTATTTATGGTATTCACTGCGGATGCATTCTAAAAAAATATAAAGAAGGTAATGAAGGGGAAACAAAATATATTTTTATTACAATAATGGAAAATGAAATAATTAATTAATATTATTGAGCAAAAGTTTGTAGAGGTGGTCTCTATCACTTCTTAATGGGTGGGTCCTTGGAATCATCTAATGGGCTCTTTCTAATGTGAAAGAAAAAAGTGAACACTTAGGGCTCTTTCTAATGTGAAAGAAAAAAGTGAACACTTATCTTTAAGCAAGAAACATGTTGAACGGGAATTGGAACACCGCAAAGGTGACACAAAGCAAGATTTAATGGTTAAAGCATGAGGATTCTTCATTAAAGACGGCTAAGTGCCCTTTCATTAATGGCTAGTTAGATCCTACACTCACCAATTGAGATGCCATGCCAACTAGAGGCATTAATGAGTTGAATAATTTCTTAAATAGCACTACTTTAGGTTGCATAATTTATTAAATCACACTATTGTATGGCCCACTAGGGCATTGAAAAAACCCTTGCATAATTGCAGAGTTATTAGGGGATAATCCATGTGATACTTCGAATGTAACTTGGAGTTTAAGTAGGGTTAGTGACATGTGATTGGCCTATGCATCGTGCATTGTATAACATTATATAAGTTTAATGCTAGTTTGGGATGTTTCCAATTAAAGGCATTTACATGTTTTGAGTGAGTGAAATTGGTATGATAATAGTGGGTTACAAGGGTTAAGCAATGTGTTAGAGGGGTCATAATGGTTAGAGTATTATAAGGATTAGGTTATATAAGGGTTATAGGGATTAGATACTATAAGGGTTACAATTTATATGAGCTAATTAGATATTAAATGTGGTAGGGGATATAGAAGTTTGATAGTATAATGCGTAGGCGTTGTAAGAGTTAAGATTACAGTAAGAGATTGTAGTGGTTGGGGTTTATTGTGGTTATGAGTTATAAGTTACGAATGCTAGGGGTTATGAGTAATACCTTGTGCAATATTTAATGAGTCTTAACCCATCACCAAACATCATGAAACAAGTTTTGTCATTTTTTAATTTTAATATTATATTTAAATTTGCATTACCCTTATATTTTTTTTATTAAATTTAAGAGTTAATATATGCGCTTATAAAAAAACAAGTCCACACATTATTTATTAAGTATGCTAATTCTATCTTTAAATAGGGACATCATTTGGTATTTAACTTGCGTTTAGGCATTTTCTTCAAGGTGTTTGTTTGGTTGTAATGATGTTTCCATAAACATACAGTATGGCATATAATGGTTATTAGAAATAAAATAAAAAAAAACAAATCTAATAAATTGGTATGTTAATTTACATAAATATGAGAATATGTGTCAAATTAGAGTTTGGAAAAAGAATAAGGAATCTGAAAATAAATATGATAATCATAACTTTTGTTATTAATCTTCTAATTTATGATAACCCTATTAGATAAAGGCTTGAGGCATTTTTTCCACATCCTTAGATTTTATTTATTTATTTTTATTAAATTTTTTTCAAGTTTTTGGTGTTATTTTTTACATTTCATTTGTATCTTGATTGCATCTCTTTTGCATCTAAAATTTATCAAGGTTTTTATATTTCATATTTATTCTCAATTTCTTGTGTGTTAGATATATTATGTTTGCATTACAAATATGTCTTATTTTCTATATTCTATAAGAAAATGACATAAAATCAAACTCTTCATGATAAAATTAAATATAAGTGAAATGAGAAAAGCAATCTCAAGAAGCAAAATAAAACATATATCAAATTATGAATTCACTTTCAAATCAAATATTGAAAAAATAAAGCATAATGTCTGAAAACTAATTAGAAAAAGTGGAAAGATATTTAAAGATGAAAGAACATTATTAATAATAAAAATATAAAATATAAAAATTCTTATATTATCAAACATATTAAATATCATTAAAAAAATATGACACTATTCATTTGAAAAAATAAGGAAAACAATACTAAAATGGCTAAAGACGATTTTTTCTAAAAAAATATTCGAAAGATGATGATTTTTAAGTTGCATAAATATTTTATTAAAAAATATGTTCTATGGTTGAAAGTGCACAAATATGTGTTTTTCAAAAGGGTTATTTACTTTAAACAATGATCTAGCATTTTTTAGATTCTCTTTACTCCAAAATATTTACTATTATACAACCACATGATATTGAAGTATGTTTTAATAACCACACTTATTTATTTAATGCATATTATAATTAATCAATATTATAATCAATCAGTAAATATAATTTTTTTAAATAATTATCATAATTGTAGATAAATGTCTTTCCGAATAATCACGTCATTAGAATTTGGTCAATGTTTCTAATCAATTATTATTTATACTAAATATTTTATGGATGAAATTACATATAAATTTTCATGTAAAGTAGTTTTTAAGTGTGAATTTTTGGAAACTTTTTTGGTTTATTTTCTGATCTAAGTTGTCTAGAATCTACTTGTCATTCATTGAAATCACAAGTTTGATAGGTTAATTCTTCACAATTGAAGTTCTTTATGGGTTTTTGAAGGTGTTGAATCTATATATGTAGTCAAAAACTGAGTTTAAACAACACAAATTAAGATTGGCCATAATATTTTTTGTCAGATTCTAGCCTGAATTCTCCCAAAAACTCTTAAAAGTCGCACTTAAGAACTACTCCTTTTCATGTCAACATGTTTCAAACCACTTATTGTAGTTCATCATTAGGATATGGATGTATAATTGAACTAGAGAATTAATAAATAGTAGAGATGCAACTGCTTAATCCCGATAGTCGAAATTTTTATATATTTATTTATTCATTTATCTATTATTTAATCTAAGTTATGTTAGAATAAAATAATAAGGTCAAAATTAGAAAACAAAATAAAAGAAAATACCAAAAAAAAATAAAAAAATCACAAAGAATCCAAACAAAAAGGAACAATATATATTATATGGGGAATGGAAATGAAAAATCAATATTAAAGAAATTAACCAAAAGTGAAAGAATAATACATAAGTAGATAGAATTAGAGAGAAGAAATTAATCATAATAGAAAATATAATATATATATATATATATATATATATAATATATATATATAAGATATCAAATAATTATAAGAGATTTAAATTTATAAAGTAATTAACATTTTTGAATATTATTAAAATAACATTAATAAAGGAAGAGAAAAAAAGGGGGGTTATACCTAAACTCTTACTCACAAAAAGGAAACCGATTACATGAAAAAAATGAAAAAGAAACCTAGGAATAGAGGGGATCCAACGATGACTTCTCTTCCCACCATCATCTCTATTAAGAGTCTTGGACCTGTTTTCAATTTCAATGGCCTCCCAAAACTTAGAGCGATAGAAGTGATCAATCTTGGCAATGACATTGGAGTCGTCAATATTAATGTGGTGCTTAATCTTCTCTACATGTTCCACCAAAGCTAAGGAGTGAGTCCTACAATGTTTTATGTCGACCGTATCTTCCTTAACCCTTTTATTATTGGAACGATTAATTTCTCCAATGTAGGTACAAGGGATCAAATAAACACATTTCATGTCTTTGGGATTCACTGGGTCTTTGAATGATCTCAGGGAGCTACGAATCATGTTCAAGTGTCTCAAGGTGGAAGAAACATCATTCTTCCTAAGAACTCGAGCAATCTTGTCACTAGTTCCTTGCATAAAGAGAAGTTGAACATTGGAAGCCAATTCTTTAGGTTCTTCCTTAATCTTCAATCATTTGCTTGCATTTTAAATAGTTTTGATACCTTGGGATCTGTTATAACCATTCATTTAAAAAGTGTTAAGAAGATGGGTTTTCTCACCCTTCATGTGATCTTCATCAGAAAGCCGCAAAGCACAAGTAGCTAGAGTGTTTAGAACCTGCAACTTCTGGACTATATAGTGATGGGAGCCAACATGAAGATATTGTTGAGTGTGCATTTTCTTACGAAAAACTTGGTGAGAAAAAGAAACATCAGACTTCTTAGATTCCAAAACATTAAGGAAGGGAAGGCTACCATTAATCTCAAATATCATGGTGAATTTTATGGATCTTGAATGATTGTTAAGATGTTGAAGAAATAAACCTAACCTGTCCTAACCATGAGGCCGCAAGACGAAGGTTTCATTAATAAATAATTTCCACATCTTAGGCTGAAATTAAGTAGAGGCCAAAGTCCTAGATTGAAAATCCTCCATAAACAGGTTAGCTATGACAGGGGATAGCGAAGAACCCATGTGAACACCACATGTTTGTTCATAAAATTCACCTTTGAAGTTAAAATAATTATAGGTCAAGCAAAATTCAACAAGCTTGGTTGTGTGAGGATCAATGATACGATTGATAACCTCAACAACCTCCTTTATAGGTATATTGGTGTAAAGATAAATCACATCAAAACTGACCATAATGTCCTTATGCTCAAAATTTAAACTCTTTAACTCATTGACAATGGTTATAAGAGGAGCCCCCTCCTTGTGAATCTTGGGGAGCCCATAGATTCTAGGAGTGATAGTGTTGCTTTCAATAAGCTTATGGCTTATGGAGCTGACAGAGCTATTTGATTTAATAGAAAGGGAAACTGCTTTCGAAACTTAATTTAGGAGGTTCTTGTCAAACTTTCTATAGCTACCATTGTTGTAAAGGTGATACATCATTTTCCTCTGGTAGTCTTCCCAATCCATAATAACAACAACCCCACCCTTTTCATCTTTGAGAATGACAATGTTATTGTTCAAATCTTTAAGGGATTCGAATTTTGACTTACTAATATTGCTCTTAGGTGGCTTGGCCTTCCCAAGAATCACAACACAACCTTGCCTAGTGATGTATTTTATGGGATAAGATAAGCTCTTAATGCCATACTCAGTATTGCAAATAATCTCTTCAACCAAGATTTGTCCGAGAGAAAGGGGAAATTAAGCCCTTTTTCTAAAAAAAGATATGCGTGAGAACCAAATTTTCTTTTAGAAATATTGATTATTTGTTTATTAAAAAAGAGATAACTATTATTATTATTATAAAAAGTATTAAATTAAAAAGATATAAATTATCATTCATATTATTGTTAATATTGTTTTTAGAGTTATTTAATTAATATAAATAATATTATTGCTAAAATTATTATTATTATTATTGTTAAAATAATTGTTATTACCATTTTCATTCTTGTCCGTATTACAATAACTAATCATATAATTGTTATTCATCTCGAAATACCGTCAGAGTTATCGTTTTTATTATTAGGAGTCTAATTAATATCATTAATTTTTATTTTTTTTTATTATAGGCAATATTACAATTATTGGAAATAATAATATTTTTGAGAGAGATGGCCTTCGCTACGTATTCGATCCGGGCAAGAGATGAAACCCTCGGCAAGACGATCGTCGGAGGCGGCGTGGGGGGCAAGGCCGCAGCCCTCCACAGGATCGAAGGCAAGAACGCTCTGCGGGAGTTTTATGACCCTCTTCAAACCTCTGAAGCAGCGTCGATTAGGCGGCAAAATACCTGGAGTTTACCGGAGGTTGTGGAAACAGTGTTTACCCTGCGCCCATACCGTCCAATGCATGATGGGTCAAACGAAATTGCAGCCGATTTAAAGGAGAAGAAAACAAATCCGCCCGAGACCAGAGAGCTGTAGTCGATCTTTGTTCTTGGGGTCAGAACTCATTTTGGAGGCAGATTTTTTACAGAAAGCGGACGGGCATATTCTGAATCTGCCAACCCTGGTTATGCATGCAAAGTAGTAGGGTTGCATGGGGCAGATCCACCGGCGGACCTTTTTGCATGGCTCTTTTCTTGCAGATCCAGGACGGAGACCACAAATATGAAAAAGATGCAAGACTTCCAGGAGGTTAGGCAGTTGGTTGGTGATTATATACATCGATCCAACAGAGAGCTGGCAGATCGCGACAAGCAAAGGGTAGAAGGCCGCAAGAGAAGTCCAGATCTGGAAGATCTCTGACAGATAGATCACAAGGAGATCTGGAAGATCGCCGACAGATAGATCACAAGGAAGCCAATCGCTATAGCTCCAGGGTGGAACGATTAGATCTGGCCAGATCTAGGCAAAAGACAGATGGAAGCCAGCCAGACCCAGAACTCAAACCAGTAAAATGGGACCTGAACAAGGCAGACACAGCAGATCTGAAGCAAATCTTTATCAGATCAACAGAAGGAAGACATGTTTGTGTGCAGATCTGGGAATGGATGACTGTATTGGAATTAAAAAAAGAGATCCAGGTCAAACTGGGTACTCCAGCTGCATTACAAAATCTTTTATTTTCAGGGCTCTGCATGCAGGATCAACACACACTCCAGCATTACAGGGTTGCAAAGGACTCAACTGTTATCCTCAATCACTGATTGCGAGGTGGATCAAAGGGATCTACATCAAAACCTACAGGATCCTACAGAGACGCAGCAAAAGGGAAAGAATCTCCAAAGGGGAAAGAACATGCAACTGTTAATATACCTCCAGGGCAGTATATCGTGGATGAAGTACCAGAGAGCCCCTCCATTCCGTTGGATATCCCAGAGGTAAAGTGCATATTCTCAGATCTACAAAAAAATGCTGTTATTTGTAGATTTAACGGCTTCTGGCCTAGATCAGATGCTTTGTATCAATGGATTCACACGGCATGGACAACAAACTGCCGGATACACCTATGCTCGAAGGGTTTTTTCATAGTAGTCTTTCGCGTTGAAGAAGAAAGGGAAAAAGCTCTCACTGAAGGACCATGGTTCTAGGGCAGTGCGGGATTATTCGTTACCCCTTGGTTCCCGGAGTTTGATCCAAATACCATGGTGGTATCAAGGATGTTGGTATGGGTAAGGTTACATAACCTTCCGATGCATTTTTGGCACTTTACGTCCTTATCAGCTATAGGGAATACCCTTGGAAGAATGTTAAAGATTGACACAGAGAGACATTTAAAAGGAATTTTTACCTTTGCTAGAATCTGTGTCGAGGTAGATCTTAGTCAAGGGTTACTGGAAAGCATCATCTTGAATTTCAACAATACTCAATGGAAACAACCTTTGGACTATGAGAATACATCATTCAGATGTAGGAGATGTCAACAAACAGGTCATCTGTTCAATGCATGCAAAAGCCTTAACAAGAGCAAGCCACAACAAAGGAAGCACAAAGGATGGCAGAACATAGATAAAGTCATAAAGAAGAAAACCGCGGAAAAGAAAGCCCCCACAGTATCATAAGACGAAGAAACAGAAGCAGAGGAGGATGATACCACCATAGAGGAGGTTGAAATAGAAAACCAGAAGGAAAATACAGCAGTCAACAAGGATCTACAGCCACACTCAATTCAGGCAGAGACCCAACAAAATCAGGCAGAAATGACAAGCGTGGATCAAAGCATGGGAGGCATCAAATGGCAGCATCACTCAGATACTTCAGATTCAGACAAAGAAATAGGGCAGCAGAATGTAACAACACAGTTAGTCATTGCTTTGACCGAGCCCACTGTGGGAGAGTGGCGCAAGGTTGAAAAGAAAAAGGGGCGAAAAACCTGAAGCGTGAGTTTTACTCACTGCCGGAATTCAGGCTTTTTTCCCCTTTTTTTTTTCTTTCACTTTTCTCTTCTCCTTCTTATTCTTTGTGCATGTTAGTTTCCTAACGCTGCGAGCCCATGTGGCAACATATTGAATGCTTCATTGCATCTGCTAGTGTAACTTTTCATTAATTCATTAATAAAAGGTTACCGTTTTTTTCCTTGGAAAAAAAATATTACAATTATTGGAAAAGTCATTATAAATATTGTTAATAGCCACATAATGTTTACGAAGGTTATAGTTATCAAAACTATCAACAGAAGTTAAGAAATGGGAAAAGCAGAGGGACGAGAATGAAGGCAAAGGAATATAAGGAGTTTCCTCGAGCCGATTCATTGATTCCTCCTTTGGTCCCTCATCCTCCATTGATTTATTTCTGAATGGCTCGGAATTGTTCTTCCTTTGCCTTCGTTAGCGTCCTCCTACCTTTCCCGTTTCTTAAGTTCTATTGATAGTTTTAATAATTAACAATATTTATAATGGCTTTTCTAATAATTGTAATATGGCTTATTATAAAAATAATAATAGTAATAAGACTCCTAAATAATAAAAACAATAACTCTAATGATATTTTGATGAATTACAATTATATGATTAGTTATTTTAATAGGGACGGAAATGAAAATAATAATAATAATAATAATAATAATAGTAATAATTTAGTAATAATATTAAATGTAATAATTTAGTAATAATATTAATACATAAATAAAAATAATTCGAGAATAATATTAATAATAATAAGAATGGTAAATCGATAATAATAATAATTTTCCCTCTTTTAATAAAAATAATCAATCTTTCTAAATTTTCTTTTGGTTTCTAGGTATATCGTTTTTTACAAAAAGGGCTGAATTTTTTCATTGCTCCCAAGAAAAGCTTGGTTGAGGAGATTATTTACAATAATGAGTATGCCATTAAAGGCTTATCTGATCCCATCAAAGATATCGTTAGGTAATATTGTGTTATGATTCTTATGAAGGTCAAGCTTTCTAAGAGAAATATTAACAAGTCAGAATTTGAAGCCCTTAAAACTTTGAACAATAACCCTGGCATTATCATTCTCAAAACTAACAAGGGCGGGGTTGTTATTATGGATTGAGAAGACTACCAAGGAAAATGATTGGTCGCATTTACAACATTGGTAGTTATAGAAAGCTTGACAAGAACCCCCTAAATAAAGTTTCAAAAATGGTTTCCCTTGCTCTTAAATCTATAGCTCCATAACCCATAAGATTATTGAAAGCAACCCTATCACTCCTAGGATCTATGGGCTCCCCAAGATTCACAAGGAGGAGGTTGACCTTAAACCCATTATCAATACAATCAGTGGCCCTACTTATCTTCTAGTTAAATATTTAGCTCGTAAGCTCACGCCCTTGGTTGGTTGTACAAATTCTTTTGTTAGATACTCTTCTTTTTTCAATGAATTAAAGGGTTTAAATTTTGAGCATAAGGAAATTACGGTTAGTTTTGATTTGGTTTCTCTTTACACCAATATCCCTATCAACGAGGTTGTTGAAGTTATCAATAGTATCACTGATCATGACACAGCTAAGCTTGTTGAAGTTTACATGACCTCTACCTCTTTAGTTTTGAAGGTGAATTCTATGAACATACACGCATCATTGCCATGGGTTCTTGGATATACCCTGTCGTAGCTAACCTATTCAAAGAGGATTTTGAATCTAGGGCTTTGGCCTCTACTCAATTTCAGCCTAACCTGTGGAAATAATTTGTTGATGATACCATCATATTATGGCACCATGGTTGGGACAAGTTAGATTTATTTCCTCAGTATCTTGACAATTAATCAAGATCCATAAAATTCACCATGAACTCTGAGATTAATGGTGGCCTTCCTCTCCTTTACATTATGGGATCTAAGAAGTTTTATGGTTCTTTTTCTCACCAGGTTTTCATAGGAAAATGCACACTGAACAATATCTTCAGGTTGACTCCCATCACCATCCTACCCAGAAGCTAGTGGTTCTCAATACCCTAGCTACTCGTGCTTCGCGGGTTTCTAATGAAGATCACCTAAAGGGTGAGAAAAATCATATTCTTAATGTTTTTGAAATGAATGGTCATAACATATCCCAAGGTATCAAATCTTTTCAAAAGGAAAGAAAAGGTCTGAAGATTAAGAAAGAACCTAGAGAATTGGCTTCCAATGTTCAACTTCACTTTATACAAGGAACTACTGACCAATTTTCTTGGGTTCTTAGGAATCACAATGTTTCTTCCACCTTCAAGCCCTTGAAAACAATTCATAGCTCCCTAAGATTAGTTAAATACCCGATTAATCCCGGAGACGTGAAAGGTGTTTATTTGATCCCCTATTCTTGTGGGACTACCTACATTGGAGAAATTGGTTGTTCCATTAATCCAAATATTAAGGAACATGCAACCATCATAAAACACCACACGACTCACTCCTTACCTTTAGCAGAACATGCAGAGAAGAGTAAGTACCACATTAATATTGAGGACTCTCAGGTCATTTCTAAGAATTATCACTCCATCACTATAATTTGAGGGAGGCCATTGAGATTGAGAAAATTTCCAAGGCGATTAATAGAGATGATGGTTGGAAGATAAGTCATTATTGGATCCTCTCTTTATTCCTAGGTTTCCTTCTTTTTTTTACATAGCTAGTTTCCTTTTTTTGAGTAAGAGTTTAGGTATAGACCCCCTTCTTCTTCCTTTATTGATTCTATTTTAGTAATATAAAAATGTTAATTACTTTTCTAATTCTAATATTCTTAATAATTTATTTATTTATTTGATTTTAATCAATTTTTATTTATTTATTCTATATTATTCTATATATGTATTTTTTTTCACATATATTCTATATATCTATATATTTCTTATTTTATTTGAATGTGATGTGATATGATTTTTATTCTGATTTACTATTTCTCTCTAATTATGTATTATTCTTTAATTTTGGTTAAAATATTTAATTGGAATTCTTATTTCTATTTCCACTTTATATTTTTCCCCATTCGGTTTGGATTTTTTTAATGCTTTTCCTATTTTGGTGGCTTTTTTCTTTTATTTATTTTTTAATTTTGTTTTTATTATTTTTTTTTACATTTTTTGATTAAATAATAGATAATTAAAGAAATAAATAAATGAATAAATAAATATATACAAATTTTGACTATTGAAAATAAGGTGTTGCATCTCTACTATTTATTAATTTTCTGGTTCAGCTATCCATCTATGTCCTCATGATGAACCATAGTAAGTGGTTTGAAATGTGTTGTCATGAAAATCTATATGTGATTTCATCTAGAAAATATTTGGTAAAATCATGAATCACCAAACGCTGCAATCTTGAATTATTATTTATATTAAGAACTACATGTAATTGATATTAAATATTATTTTTAATATGAATGGAATATTTACTAATTATGTGGGTAGCTTAGTGGCCTGATTCCCCTTATTAAAAGAACCACTAGATACTTTTTTTTTAATAACCACCCTTACTTATTTAATGTGTATGATAATCAACCAATAAATATTGACATTTGTTTCAATAATTATCACTATTATTAATATAAATGTTATTAATAACTAGAGTTAAACTATGCACATAATAATGTAGATAAGCATGCTAAGTTACCTTGAGAGAATCTGAGGTGTAGTTGATCTTTGATTTGAGGCATTCAAATTGGGTTTCGCTAGGTTTTTTGTGATCATCTAGTGCTCCATGGAATTCCACCTATCCCTTTCTTTCTAAGACATGTTTTTATGGGGTTAGGTCACCACTATTTGGCTGAAGTTTTGACATTTTTCTTTCCCTCCAATAGAGATATCTTAATCATGCCTTTGGTGAAAATTTTCATGTTTTTAGACTATGCGCCAATTAATTGGGGTTTACTATAGTTTAAGATATGTTTAAGGCTAGGGATATGAATGTTTAATATCACCAGAATTTGATCCTAGGATTTATGTCTCTTTTCTCTAGTTATCGTTCCATAACATACTGATTTTAGTCTACCCAATTGGCACTCACGTGCTTTCCATGGTGACACTAGATGAGGTCGACTATGAGCCTAGTAATCCCATCCCAAATGATATTTTCACAACAAATATAGACTTTATTTGTAGGAAATCAAAGCCATTATATCCTCCTTTAGATGATGCATTCTTCATAGACAAGAAGGTGATTGACGATGAAAATTAATGAAGGAACTCTCCAGAGAGATACAACTTATAATCATCTTGGTGATGGTTCAAAACCTTTCAAGGCTCTTCCCACCTAAACTTCGATCCATTCTTCAATAAAATATAGTGGTATCGAGGCTAAAAGAGCCTCGAGGAAGGTAGTTTGGGAGGAAATTTCTCTTAATGAAATCCCTATAATGATTGAAAGCATAGTGGTGAGAAGATTTATAGGAGAGGTAGTTATTTTGAACCCACTAAGGTCCTAGATGGAAAAGCATTGAGTTCCTGTTATAGGCTATTTCCCGGTTTTGCATATCCTCATCCGGGGCTTACTCACCCAGTTTTGAAAGACAATGAGGATGTATTGGATATTTTGGACTCATATTAGACTTGAGGTCACTCGGGACTATTTCTTCATCACTACAATATAGATTTAGACCCAAAAAAATCTTCATTCGTGTCCCAAAAGATTTAGATCATTCTCCCAAGTCTCTTATTATAGTTTTGGAACCAAGAATGTTTATAGAGGATTAGGAATTTGCTTGGTGATTTTGTTTGCATGGATGAAGGATGCTCATCAAAAAAATATCACACATGCACTTAGATTAATGTCAAAGTGGTCATTCAGGAAGGATTGGTAGATGAATTCAAAATTCAATTCCAACGACATATTTCAGTATAGAAAGTGGATTACCGAAAACTGTCATTCCGTTGTTTTTGATGCAAAAAAATGGGTCAATCCATTACGCAGTGTGGGAAGTCAGTGGGAGGAACCATGTTGCCAAAAATATTTGGATCAAAAACTATTTGAATAAGATACAAATCCCTACATAAAACTATCCGGTTCAAGATACAAAGCACAAGGAATAACACTCTACTAAAGACAAAGCATATGTGGACAAAAAGGAAGCCTCTCCTCTTGATATATTATTAGTTTTATATCCTATTAAGAATTCTAATCAAAATGATGTTATTCCTGAATCTCTCCTTCCTTATTAGACAAATGAAAAAGACCATTTTCCTTATAACACGCCTCCTCTTTCTCCCATGTTTGATCCTTACCCAGTTTCCTAATTAGCTATAGCTCCTAATTATTGCACCCCCCTAACCATCCCTTTTATTCTTTCATATAGTAGGAGAGATTTTTTCTTGTATACAAGGAGGGATTGAAAACAATAGAAAATAAAATGGGACTAAAAAGAAAATAAAATCCGAGGCATATTCAGAGATGAATTTGAAGAAGAGATTAGGAACATTGGTGAAAATATTGGAGCCAATTTTCTCACAAAAGAGGAGCTCAAACACCACATCATACACATTCATCTAGAAAGTACTCTAGAAGACCTTTCCAGTGGTATTCAAAAGTTTGAAGATGGCCTCCCAGATCATGATATAGAGAGAGTCAAACCTAGTGACCACAAGTAAAATATTGCACAACTAAAAGGTGTTTGGGTGAGCCTTTGACATGTAGCCAGTGTTAGCCTAAGTGAAAAATCTAGCAACAAGGTTGGAAAAGCCTCTACGTGAAGCTCCAGGTAGATGTGGCCAACACATCAACAACATAAAGAAACTTTATTGGCCACAGGTGGCCACTGATGGAACCCACTCGATGAATTTATCCCAATGAAGTTACCCTAGCAGAGTGCTAAGAGCAAAAGAAATAAAGCGTTGGGATTTTTTGAGTGGGTAGGGTCCACTCGATAGAGTTACCCCAATGCATAGAAAATTTTAGGGGCGAATGTTCGCCCTTTGGCGAAATTAAGGGGTTTTAAATTTTTAGTGGGCGAATATTTTGTATCATAGTACATTTTTACAAATCACCTCAAATAGCCCACCTTTTTTTAAGGGAGAGGGTAAAATAGGTAAATTTAGCCCTTGAAATTAGGAGTTACAACCTTCCATTCGCCCATTTTCAAGAATAGGTTTTATTTAAGTGAATCCATTCGCCCATTTTCAAGAATAGGTTTTATTTAAGTGAATCCTATGGGCCAATACCATATTTATAAAAGAGGTATGGTGAATTAATACAAATATAAATAAATGAAAAGTATGGTAAATAAATAAAACATATTTTATATTTACTCCATAAGTCACCTTATATAGATGCAAGGGTGTAAACAAATAAAAATATAAGTAAAGTGGAGATATGGTAAATAAATAAAACGTCCTTTTATACTTACTCAAAAGGTATGGTAAGTCAATAAAAATATAAATAAACTAGAGGTATGGTAAATAAATAAAGCCTCTTTTTATATTTAGTCCATAACCC
>APFE030208831.1:225464-276853 GCA_000404065.3 Pinus taeda
ATAAAATTCCGTGAACTTTTCTCTACATGAAGTAAACTTTTCTCTGCATAAAATTCTGTGAACTTGAAAATAACTTTGCTGCACTATAATTTATCATCTGAGTGATTTGCCATCAAGGACAACACTTGTCTCATAATGCCAACACAAAATATGTCACCAATAGAAATGGTCGAGAGAAGAAAACAAAGACTCTACTACTACTTTGATGACAAGTACTCCCAGTACATAAATGCAAGGAACAAAAATTATTTCAAATTGATGCTACTGAAAAGAGCTCAACTGATGAATCTCCTTCCACTGAAGTGCCCGAGGAAGAAGCGAGTGAACCACAAACAGACCCGAAAAATAATCTCACAACTACGCCAGATGAGCTAGTTATATCACTACATGCATTGACTGGAATTTCTTTGTCCTAGGCTCTCAAAATTTGAAGTTTTATCAAGGATCAACCATTAGTGGTGTTGATTGATAGTGGTAGCACTCATAACTTTGTCCAGAAGAGAGAAGCAAAAGTTTCCCCTTATTTTGTGCAGGCAATATCTAATTACCAAGTCCCTATCACTAATGGGGGAACCATGATATGTGAAGGATGTTGTGAAAATATTAAGCTTGAGATGGGGGATTATCACCTCGAAACCCACATGTTTCCACTGAAATGGGTGGTTGTGACATTGTCCTTGGTGCTGAATGGCTTTGCACATTAGGCTCTATCATAATGGATTTCTAGGAGTTATATGTGAGTTTTAAGTAGAACAACCACACTCATACATTGAGGGGACTCCATGTAGGTGCTCCTACTATCATCATCTCACATTGAATGGAGAATATTTTAAAAAAGGGTCATCATGGGGTAGTAGCCCAATTTAATTCCATCTAGGCCATTGAATACACTTATCCTCATATTCATACTAATATTCAATAGGTATTAAATCACCACTGGCAAGCCTTTGACAAACCTAAGGAGCTCCCACCCTCTAGGGGTGAACATGATCATAAAATCCCTTTAGTTCGAGGTTCCCAACTGCCAAATGTCCACCCATATTGATATCCTTTTACAAAAAAGAATTAAATTGAAAAAATCATTAAGGAACTCCTTGAAGCCAATGTTATTCCTCCCATCACCAACCCTTATTCATATCTAGTGATAACGGTCCTAAAGAAATATGGATAATGGTGCATGTGTCTTGACTTCAGGGCCCTTAACAAGCTCACTATAAAGGATGAATTTCCTATTCCAGTAGTTGATGATCTTCTTGATGCATTGCATGGTGCTAAA
Source organism: Pinus taeda (assembly GCA_000404065.3). NCBI lineage: Eukaryota > Viridiplantae > Streptophyta > Pinopsida > Pinales > Pinaceae > Pinus > Pinus taeda. Next base: position 226,741 of record APFE030208831.1, read on the forward strand.
TTTTTTACCAAGCTAGACCTCTGCTCGAGCTATCAACAAATACACATGAAGGAATTTGACATTCCTAAGACAACCTTCCAAACTCATGGAGGCCATTATCAATTCTTGTTCATGCCATTTGGTCTCTGTAATTATCCATCCACTTTTTAGAGCTTCATGAACCATCTTCTAAAACCATATCTCAGAAAATTTGTCATGGTTATTTTCGATGACATTCTCATATACAACATAACATGGGACAAACACCTTCAACATGTTGACTAGATATTGCAATTTCTCCAAGATCAAAAATTATTTTTCAAATGATCCAAGTGCACCATTGACATAGAAGAAGTAGATTATTTGGGACACATTATGGTCATGATGTTGTGAGTGTTGATCTAAAAATGGTTTAGGCAATTCATGATTTTCTCCAACCAAAAAATTTGAAGATTTTGTGAGGATTCTTGGGTCACACAGGCTACTATCATAAATGTTTTTTAATTATGGATGCATTTCCCAAACCCTCACTAATATTCTCAAGAAAAATTCATTTATTTGAGCTAACACAGCTCAGCAAGCCTTCTTGGCTCTCAAACAGGCCATGTGCTCCACTCCACTATTGGTCTTACCAAAATTCACCAAATATTTTTTGATTGAATGTGATACTTCAGGTACATTTAATGGCGTACTATTAATGCAGGAAGGTAGATAATTGGATTTCACTAGTCAACAACTTAGTGGAAAAAATTTGGGTCAATCTACATATTTGGGTCAATCTGGGTCAATCCGGGAACCGTACAACCATTGCCACTTCCTGCTTTCGTATGGATGGATGTTTCCATGGATTTCATTATAGGTATCCCAAATTCAAGAAACAAATCCATTATCATGGTGGTTGTTGACATACATTCAAAATATGATCATTTTTGTGCTTCACCACACCCATTTGCTCCAACGTTGGTGGATCAAGTTTTCATGGACCAAATCTTCAAACTGCATGGCATATCGACTTCTGTTGTGTATGATTGAGACCCCATTTTCACCAAAAAAAATTGGCAGAAATTTTTCAAGCTTTGGGGCATGCAACTCCAACTGAGTACAACTTATCGTCCCCAAACAAATGGTCAAATAGAAGCAATCAAGAGACATATCTATCATGCTACACTTTAGACAAGCAGTATCAATGGGTACAGTGGATTCCTTTAGCTGAATGGTGGTATAATACTAACCATCACGAAGCCACCAATATGACACCATATGAGGCAGTCTATGGCGAACGTCCACCTTCACCAGATTCTTATATCCCAAGATGTTTCAAAGTATAGGAATTTGATCAGCTCCTACAGAATTATGTTACCATGGTCACTCATCTCAAATATAATCTACATCAAGCTTGGAATAGAATGATGTAACAAGTTTACGAACATCATTCCAAGAGGTCATTTCAAGTAGGTGACCAAGTGTTCCTGTGACTCCAACCGTATAATAAGACCTCTCTCAAAGAAAAGGGTTGCTAGAAACTAGCACCAAAAATCCATGGGCCTTGTCACATACTTCAGTGCATAGGAGTAGTCACTTACAAACTGGTCTTGCCAACTACTTCTAAAATCCACCCAATATTCCATGTATCATGCCTCAAGAAAGTTGTGGGGGAAAATTGCAGGGTTCAAACAGGTATGCCAAAATTGGATGAGGAAGGTTGACTTTCGCTCCAACAAGAATAGGTCCTCGATACTCGCAAAAGACATCTTTGTGGTTGCACTATCAAGGAAGTCCTCATCAATTGGAAAGACACCTCTCTAGAATATGCAACATGGGAACCAACCACTATTATTTAGTAGTTTTCACAACTTCAGCCTTGAGGACAAGGCTGATTTTGATGGGGAAGGACATGTTAGGGTCCAACACTAACCCTTTTATGTAATAATCCCAAGGGGTCTAGTCAAAGTCATAGTTAGTTAGTTGAGTCAATAAAGCCTGTATCAATTATCCACATTAATAATAATTGTAAGTGGTTGACATACATTATAGAAAAGGGACCATAATTAGTTATAACTGGGCCATAGTTAATAAATAAAGTGGTTAACCATTCTTATGCAAGAAACTACTAGTAGTTAGGGTTTTGGATGTCATTAAGCTATAAATAGTCTTAGATAGTAAGGGAAGAATCATTGAATATTATTGTAATTGAAATATACTCTATTGGGGGTTTCCCCCTTGAAGAGGCAAGTGAACATTGTATTGTTCTTCTAAATAATAAAAGATCTTTGTATCTTGTCTCATTTCATGTGATATTTCTATGTTTCGGGCTATATTGTTTCGTATTTCTGGTATTTTGGTTTTCTCATAGGTCAAGTGCATAAGAAGGAAGGGGGTCTAACTTGAAATTGAGTGAAATTTTAATTGATGAGTAAGCAGATCACCATCAGTTTCACACATGTCAGGTCTTTAAATCATTTTCAGCGGGGTAACTAGTGCAATACTTAAATTGCTGCTACCCACTGAAAATTTAGAGTCAATTGGATGGCTCCCACAGATTAATGGTTGGGATTGATTCCAAGGGGGTAAGTCCTAACCCTGAACCTTATTCATTCGCCCTATCGGAGTAGGGGGCCCACAATCACCACTTATGTGCCAACATAGTAGCAACATCAGCAAGCGAGCATGATTTTTATAGGGCCGAGGCCTCCCTCCTTCACTTCCCGTTCAATCAGCCCATGGCTCCACATGTCCTTCCCAAACTTCTCCACACCATCTCTGCATCCACACGTGACTCCACCATGTTCCTGGCTTATAAAACTATCCAATGCTAGTCATTGGATTTCAAATTGTTCTCTTGCCAATGGATTCCTCGTGTTTCTCTACTAAACTCAACCATGTTCGATCTACCAGCTAAGTACTGAGCACCTCCAATGCCACCACATTTAGTCTCTTCCAACATGCCAGGTAACCCATAAGTGCCCCACCATTTAATCATTTCCTCATGTTAAAAATGAAAAGACCAGTGCCCAAGACGACCAAGTCCCAAGAAATGAAACCCTTTGGTCATAATGAGCCTTTCATGGATATAGAAGCTAAAACCAGAGGCCCATTGTGTTGTTACAACCTATTAGAACTATGTCTTAACATGTATGATTGATACTTGCAAAAATAGGACCCATTGTGGGTGAGATAGTTGGGATTGTATCACTAGTTCACCCCCATAATGTACCATTTCCTTGAGTTCATCTCTTGCCTTGTAGCTAGTTACATCAAAGAGAAGAATTACTTTGTATCTGAAACTAGAGAGAAAAATATGGAGGTCACGCTAGAATTGATCCAAAAGTCAACCCTGTCCCCAAAATATTCCAACCTCGAAAAGTTTACATAAGCTACTCTCTTTTATACTTACAGTAGGATGTCAATTGGAGCACAACAAACTTTTATCCAACTAATTCTAGCACTTGGAAATCAATCCCTCCCCATTATTGATAGGTTTCCTATTTCTATGTTTTCAGAGGGAGTACAACCCAGTCTGATTATTATTGCCCTAATTCTTGGAGAAGAAGAAATGAATAATGTTACCAAGGTCACCATAGGGATCCTACACATAGTGATGCAACCAGACCTCATCCTTGTCATACCTTCATTTATGGTTGAATCTATAAAATTTTAATTTCACCATTTTCCTACTACTTCTTACTTCAGATATTATTCTTTATTTGTTTATCTTTTTGTGTACACTCGTGTAGGTAAATTTGAGTACATGGGCTTGAATTTCATGGATTCTCATAGGAATACAAAGTTAGTTTTTCATTGGGGCATTTCCCTCAAGAAAAGGGAAAATAATGAGGGTTTTTCTAAGTTTATCTCCACTTACATGGCCACTGCCTATACAATTGTAATAATCTTCCAGCCCCTAGGATCTTTCCCAAACAAAAGTAAATCCTGTAGCTCTGCAAAGATAACAGAACCTCTTTGAGGAATACACTGAGATTAGGGTTTATGGGTCAGAGCTTCCCCCATACCGCCTACCTACCTTCATTCCCATGAGAATTTTTTTTTAGAATTCATCAAACAAAGCCTGAATGTTGAACAAATCCACTTCGTTCCTGCCAAAAAGGGCTACATGTTTAAACTAGTCAAGGAAGTTGGTCCTTTTTTTGTAAACTCTAGACAATCCTTTCAGTAAGTAGAAGACATTTTTAAGGAATTTAATTTTCAAATGGGATAGGTGTGGAACTATTATCCCCATCATATTGTATCCAACAAGATAAAGGCTAATAATGCTTCGACTTATGTGCATGAATATAGACATGAGCTTGAATGGAAAGCTAATTTTCACTTCTGTCCATTAATACAAAAATGGAAATTGAAACACCATCTTCAAATTAAAAGACTATAAAGAGAATCTTGGACAAAGCTTGAGACACAGATATGGGGAAGGCTTCATCTAGCAAGAGGGCCAGTTTGATTGAGGAAGAGGTTTGAGACCTCACTGACTCAAAGGAAGCTATACTAGCCAGGCTTTGAGGTATGCTTATAAGACTCCCAACAAACTATAATGTCCACTTCCATAGAGGTGGAAATATTGGGCACTTTAGGAAGTTCATCTACAATAGGCCTCAAAAGGGAACAAGGACATGTAATGGAGGAGAGGAATAAAAAGGTCAGAGAAGACATGTTGCAGTAGCTGACATCACACTCAGTTCCTTAACAGACTAGGCTCCTAGCTTGCATGGACTTCGAAAGGAATAAAATGAAGCTCTCTTTGCATCAACCTACAACCAAATACCTCCCATCAGGGTCACAATTTAGGACTATAGACCTATATTTAGACATGGAAAACATCCCCTTGGAGGAAAATTTAAATTGGCATAGGCGGGATGGATAAATGTTATACAATGAGATGAGAAAAAGTGCCTTGACTATCAAAAAGGCTGAGAAGCTATTAGAAAAATTTGCTATCAGGCTAAAGTAAGAAAATACCAATTTTATTGCCCTTCATTTGTTGAATGAATATTACAAGAGTTGATTATCAAGTTGGGTGTAAACCTTGTGTAAACCCAGAGGATAAAAATGTTGTGGAGGCTATCTTTCAGAGCTCACAATCTAAAGTCTAGGAGTTAAGGCACAAGTTGAAATGCGTACAAGTAAGCATTGTGCAATCCAAATAATTGGCCTATGTGGAGAATGAAAATAAATCCTAGCTAAGGAGCTAATAGATAGGCACAATGAGGTAGTAGTCCTCAATAAATAGGTGGAGAAAATCCAGTAGAGAATTTATTAACGTATTTGTGATGTAATTGTGCTAGATGACCCACAGAATCCCATTGAGCAATTAAATAAGGTCATCACAGAGTTACAGTTTTTTGAGAATGAGCTTAAGAAGGTGAAAAGTGATCTGGAGAGTACTCAACATGATCTCACAAAAATGGAGAAATAGTGGGAGACAACCAGCAACAATGCAAAACAAGTCAACAACAATTTGAAGGATGCCAATGATAGTATCATAGAGTCGAAGAACAAAGAAAAATGGAATATTATCCTGATTGAGACCAAGAAATTAATCTAGGATGAGATCATCTCTCAAATTAAGAATATCTGAGAGCACATCACCTTAGTAGAAAGAATAATATCTCCATCAAATATAATGAATATTTTATCAGGTCTACCAAAGAGGAGGATGTCAAAAATTCCAAGATAGCTAAAAATATTATTAGGTACCTCAAAAAAAATCCTACAGGTGAGTTGAACACATTGCATCTTGTTGAAAAGATAAGGACAATCATGGAAACTTCCAAGATGGTTCAGAAAGATGCAACCAGGGCCAGGGCTGAGGACTAGTGCTTAGGTTATTTATTAAAATATGTTTCCTTTGATTTGAATTTTGATAGAAGGATGAGAGTTGGGTTTCATAGCTATTGGAATGCCTCAAAGAAATTAGTCTCATGGGAGCAGTATAAAAAATTATTAGTAGTGGCAAAGAGAATAGATGAATCTTCTCATGAGAAGACGCCCACCCTCAAATGGAAAACTATAGTTAATTTTCTGAGGAGGGATTTCTAGCTTCTTTTGATGGTGAAAATTTTATTCGTTGACAAGCTAAATTACACCGAGTTGAGTATTCTAAAGGTAGCATATCAGTACTACTTTCTCTCTCCTCTGTCAAACCCAACTTTGTGAAGAAGTGTGACCAACTGGTTAATCCACCTCAATTCTGGATCGTTAATTCTAGGTCCCTCTCCCTGGAAACAACTCACTAATAATGAATATATTTTGACTGTGTTAATCGTGACACTTCATGTTACTTTCATGTTTTGAATATATTTTGTTCAAGAATGGAATCAAAATTGTTATATGATTATTAGGACAGTTTTTCTAGTAGCACGCTCGAACAATTTAGTTGGTAGGAATTTATGATAAGATAAATAAGGAATATTTTGTAAGGGGGTACTCATTTATGAGACCCTATAAAATACTAAAGAGATTCATTAAAGAGGTTCCAAATTTTTGTTCTAGAGGAAACTCTGAACTATGAATTTTTTCAAGTGTTTGAAGATCTGTATATGTATGCTTTTTGGAGGATTAATAAAGAATTAATGTTGATTCCAAATGCATGTAATGTGTAGTATGTAATATTTCCATTATTTGTTTATATATGTGTTTTTTTCCTCTCATATAGTGTGTAAATGTAGCTGCTAAACTTAACCTCTAAGTCATAGATTCATATATGTAATTATATGATGAACAATGCATGTGATAAATGAGGTCAGATGTTCTTAATATGTGCTATGTGTCCTCTGAATTTACATTTACACATTCTATTCCATGTTTTTTGCTAAATTCTAGTGCATAAGATTATGGTTTTAGCCCTCTTCATTAAGTTTCTTTTTTTATGTTCCTCTTTCACCTATACTACAACAACTAAAATAATTACATGTCTCTGCAAGTAGGTCACCAAATCTAAATGTTAAGTCCTTTAAGAGAGGATTCAATGTGTGCTTATGATTGAATCTACCTTTTGGATGAGATATCTGAACCAATTCTAATTTATCACATGTTCGAAAGGTTGGATGCTAATGATAAATCCTTTAAACACTCTAATATGTCCTAGGAACTAACCTCTCTCAACTTGGATGTTGTCTCTAGGAGCCCCAACTTCTTTCGACACCATTGTTGAGGAACGAATCATAACATTTTCCCTCGGTAAGACATTTGTACATTCCTTTTGTTAGGTTAGTAGAGGAAGTGTGGGTTGATATCTCTCACCTGGGCGACTCCATTATAAATAATTTTAGTTGGCCATACTAGCTTTTAAGAGGCCTCATACTTTCTTTGATACTTCATAATAGAAAAATGCCCCTATATTTGACCGAGAGGGAATTTTCACTAGAAGAATTTGGAAAGGGAGAACACCCAAAACTCTAGATTCTATGATCTTAGCCTTTGAAGCTTCAACTTCTTGCTCAAAAAAGACTGATATAAAATATCATGATTCTTCATCTAAAGTTTTGGAGTATTCAAAAGAACATTTTTCCTCTGCCAGGATCTTACATTCAGAAACTTGAAGTTGAAGAGACCTTTATCAGTTTCCTATTGTTCACATCTCTTACCTATCTAGAACCTTAAGAAATAAAATATATCCTTATTAAAAGTCCATGTTAGATCCCTATTAACACTTAATCCCAAGTCCAGTTAGGTATTGTTCACACAGTTCCTCAACCAGGCCTTATTGTAAGTCTTTTCCAACCTCCATTGCAAAATATGGTTGTCCCTAGCTTCCTACTTAACTTACAACAACCTCTGAATGGAATTCCTCAAGATTATATTAAGCTCTTACCGAGATTCACTAGGGAAGATGATATTTCAACCCAAAAACACATAGAAGTCTTCTATGAATTTGATGAGAACTTAAATGTAGAGCCTCATAATGTAGTCCTAAGACTTTTCATTCAATATTTAGATGGGTAAGATATAAAATGGTTCAAAACCCTATAAAATGCTTCAATAAATACTTGGGAGGAACTAGAGAACTCTTTCATGCGGGAATGAGTAGAAAAGAAGGACCATGGGTATGTCCTCATTGAGTTCAATGAAATAAGGAAAAAACATAATGAGGATGTCTCAGAATTTATAAAAAAGTTCTAATAAACTATATAATAGTCTCCCTGTTGATATTAAACCTCCAATGGAAGCTTCTAAAGTGGCCTTTTCTAAAGCCTTTGAGCCATACTTTGGATTCACCCTTAAGGAAAGGAAATCCTGCACACTGCATCAAATGTAGACCGATACTATGGAAGTTGAAGAAAAATTTGCATCCACCCAAAAGTGGAAAGGAAGGGGAGAAAATGGTGATAGAAGAAGGGGAAACAAAGAAACCAACTCCTCTGGCCAGGTAAAAGAACCCAAGAACAAAAGTTATATGATATGAACAAATTAATTATAAATTTAAATTTGTGAAGTTGGAGTTGGAGATTTAACCCCCATTATATGATGCTCCCTTTGCAACTCTCGCAAAGAGAAAGGAAAGATAAAAAATACCAAATCCAACCTCCTTTATAGCTGGAAGATGACACTGAAGAAAATATTGAAGATGTTATAGAAGTGTAGGAAAGCTAATTCTCTTCTCTTTTAGAGGGAGAAACTGACATGGAAGCACATGAATGAGAAGGGGAGGATCTGAATCTCCCTTTGGACGATGAAGAGATAGACATCTATTGTAAACAAAAATTTTTATTTCATGCAAGACCAACTACATAGTAAATATGGCGTGAGATCAAGAAAAGAGTCAAGGATGCTAGATCAAAATGAAGAGACTACCCAATCCATTTCACCAAAAACTGGTTGATAATGGGAACAAACTAGTCAACCCTTTCCCACCAACCAAAGGAGATTCCTCCCATCCTGCTCATCCTGAGTCTGAATTCCCAAATACAAAGAAAAACCCATTCCAAACAATTCCAATGCATAAAGTAAGTAGTGAACAGTTGAGTTAGTCAAAATTGATAGGAATCCTTTTTCTTTCAGCCTGCAAAAAGAGTTATAAGAAGTCAAGATATGTATCTGTTTGACTGAATTGTTGAAACAACCTAGTTATAAAGCACAAGTTTCTCAGTTCATGAACCTATCTGCCATTACCCCACTTCAAGATAGTATTAACTTGCAGGAAGAAAGGAATGTGGTTATGTTTGGTCCACATGTGGAGGAGAAGGACCCTTCCAATCCTCCATTCTATGTCGCCTTAGTGATCCATGATTTATTGTTGTATAATTGTATGCTCGATTAAGGAGATTTACACAATTTAATTCCACTCTATGTAATGGAACAATTAGGTTTATAGATAAAAAAACCATAAAAATATTTTATATTCCTTTCTTTCTAAAAGAGTAAAGTGTCTCGGTATGATCAAATATCTAGTGGCTAATTTGGCCCAAATCCTAGTAAAGAGCGCGGTGATGGACATTGTAGTTGTTGACATCCTTGTAATATTTGGTATGCTCTTATCTAGGTCATGGGGGATGAAATGCGAAGGATGTATCAATATTGGTCTAACACATACTACCATTCCAGTGTTTGGTGGAGAAGAGCACAAATTATACAGAGAGTTCATATTTATAAAGGCAACAACTAAAGCCAATTGTTTAAAGAATTCTCCTATGTATGATCAAGAAAGATATTTTTCCTGTCTTTTGTTGGAAGAAGATGATCAAATCATGGAGATACCCAGATAGAATCTTTTGCTCAGATGGGTAAGAAAAAATTAGATTATGTTCATATTTGGAAATTGTATTTTGATGGTACTTCTTATAGGGAAGGGAATGGAGTTGGTGCGTTATTGGGATCCCTAGAGGGTAACCTTTTCCCTTTCTCATTCAAACTAGAGTTTGATGATACAAACAACATTGTTGAGTATGAGGCATGGTTATTAGGTCTTCAAGTTGCTAAAATACCAAATATTGAGTGTTTGATAATATTCAATGATTTTGATTTGGTGGTGAAACAAGTCAAGAATCAATGTCAAACCAAGCACCCAAGATTGAAGTCCTACAAAAATGAGATATGGGGTCTAGTTGAAAAAATTTTCCTATCATTTAATATTTAGTTTCTACCCAAGGAGCAAGACATGATGGTTGATTCCTTAGAAAATGTTGCCAGCAACTTAACTTTAAACCTCAACAAAACACCTTGCTTAGGTATGAATTTGAGGTTAGGTACCAACCCTCAGTACTAGCCAATGTGAAATATTGGCAGGTTTTTGAATATGAGGAATAGATCAAGCTCTTTATGGAGGCCATTCGAGAATTATCTAATTCAATGATTGACCAAGAATATGAAAATGCAGCGGAAGAACAACAAACATCTTGGTAGGAACCAATTGTTGGTCATAAAATTTTGGAGCTAAAGGCAAATGCGATTCCCAAAGGGTTGGTTCCACTAGATTTTTTTTAAATGAAAATGACATTGTTGTCAAGAGAATGAAACAAGAGCATGAGAAATATATATAAGACTACAACATTGGCACAGAACAAGAACCTAAAATTGTCAAGTTAGCTAAAGCAGTTTGAAAAGGGTATAAAAAGATATATCTCGAGTTGTTTAAAAAATATATGGATATTTTTCTTAGTCCTATGATGATTTGAATACTTTTTTATCTTAGTATCATACAAAAAAATATTCCTTTGAAGACTGGAATGAAGCCCTACAAGAAAATCTCAGACAAATAAATCCCTTACTGCTCCCATCAATTGAAAAGTTAAGAAGTTGTTATATGCTAAAATTATTGTGCCTCTAAGATACTCATATTGAGTGGAAAATTTGGTTCTTGTTAGGAGGAAAAATAGGGAGATCACATTATGTGTTCAAAAAATTTAATTTGGATCCTTTGAAAGACAATTACCCCCTGCCCAAAATGGATCACGTTTTGCAGAAAGTAGTTGGATCATCCAGATTGCCTATGATGGATGGGTTCTCTGGATATAATCAGATTGTTGTACTCCCGAGAATCAAAAGAAAACAACTTTTACCACACCTTGGGGAACCTTCATATATGTGAATATTCCCTTTGGTCTCATAAATACTAGAGCCACTTTTTAAAGGGGAATGGACATAGCTTTCGTTGGGGAAAAAGACAAATTTGTGTTAATTTACCTGGATGACATATCTGTTTTCTCTAAGAGTGATGAGGATCATCTCCAACACTTGAAACTCACTTTTGAAAAGTTTAGTTAGTATGGCTTGTCTTTTAATCCCAAGAAATCACAATTTTCTATAAGAAAAGGTAATATGTAATTGGGTCACATGTGGCAAGGGAAGAAGTGAAGATCGACCCCAAGAGAGTGGAGGCTATTAATAATATCCCATTACCAAGGAATAAAAGGGAGATACAGGTTTTATTTGGAAGATTACATTTCTTGAGAAGGTTTGTGCCTAATTATGCTGATATTGTAAAAGATATCACTGACATGTTGAAGAAGGAAAAGGAAGTCAGGTGGACTCCTGAAGCCAAAGATTAATTCTCTTGGATCAAGAGACCCTTTGGAGATGCCTCAATCTTAGCTAGCCCTGATTATCAAATACCATTCCTCATTTTTCCTTTTTTCTCTCCTAACATGGTGGCAACTGTTTTATTGTAGGAAATGATGGAGAAAAGGAATAACCAATTTTCTTTTACAGTCTAGTGTTGAGGGATACGGAATTGAAATACAAAATTATGGAAAAATAGGCTTGCACTCTTCTCAAGGCTCTAAAATATTTATGAATTTATATTCTACAATCTAGGATAGTTTCATATGTCCCTACAGCTATCGTGAAATACATCATTACACAAGGAAACAACGAAGGCAAGAGAGGAAGATGGATTGTCAATATTCAAGAGTATAACATGGATATAAAGGCTACCAAATTGATAAAGGTATAGGGGTTGGCTCGAATCTTATCAGAAGAAAAATTTCAAGCTCTAGGTATAAACCTCTTCGTTGACAAGGAAAAATCATATGTGTAAGGTGAGCAGGGAGATATCAATAGGGCAACACAGAAAATTCAAATGAAATATCTGATTTCTGACTGGTATAAATTTGTGGTTCATTATCTATTATTTATGGAGTTCCCACCAAAATTTGACAAGGTAAAATACTGAGCTCTAAGGCTACAATCTCAGAAGTTTGTCATTTCCAATGGCTATCTATACTTGAAGGATCTAGTGGGGACCTTACTATTATGTTTGGTGGAAGAAGAGGTTCCCAAGGTCATAGATGAGTTTCATACCTATGTTTGTGGGGGACATTAATCTAGAAGGTTACATATCACAAAATTTTAAAAGATGACTTCTATTGACCCAAGTTATTCAAGGATTTCTATGCACAAACTAGAGCCTGTAAAAAGTGTCAGGCCTTTACTAGAAAACAAAATATAACACCCCTCCCTTTGATCTTTGTTTTTGTAGAGGAACCATTTAAGGAGTTGGGACTAGATTTTATTGGGTAGATCCATCCATCATCCAGAAGGCAACACAAATGGATACTCACAACAACATATTACTTCACAAAGTGGGTAGAGGCCATCCCCACTAGGAATGCAACCAATGTAATGGTTATCAAGGTTTTGGAGGAGAATATTCTAGCCTGATTTGGTTGTCTAAGAAAAATTGTTAGTAATAATGCATAGGTATTTAAATCAGCAAAATTTATCAGTTTCTGTCAATATTATAATATTATCTTGGGTCACACTACTACTTATTACCCACAGGGGAATGGAATAACAGATTCATCGAACAAGACATCAGTCAAAATTCTTAATAAGACCATAGCATGGAATCAAAAAAATTGGGACTCTCAACTTAAGTTTGCATTGTGGAATAATAGAGTTACTACTAGGAGGTCAACTAGGAAATCCCCATTTGAGTTGGTATATGGGACTACTGCAGTTTTCCCTACACAATTGGCTATGCCAATGGCCAAAATCTTACAGGATGAAGAGGAGTAGCCAAAACCTCTAACCAGGAGAATAAATCAGTTGGTGAAATTGTAAGAAAGCAGGGGACACGTAACTCAAAGTTTGATCAACTATCAGGATAAGATGAAGGATCTCTTTGACAAGAAGGCTAAGGACAATAATTTTTAGCCAGGTGACCTCATGATCAAGTAGGATTTTAGGCGAGAAGACAAAGGCAAGCATGGGAAATTTGATCCCCTGTGGTGTGGACCTTTTCATATAGTTGAAGCTAAAGGAAACAATACCTTTCTACTAGAGAACCTGGATGGTGAAGTGTTTGAGCTACCTGTAAATGAGAAGTTCCTCAAGCACTAATTCCAACATTAAATAATTTCACTTTCATCCATTCTAAATATTGGTGAGTTACTGTAAATTTCGGAGTGCTCATTTTGTTCTTCTTTTTCTTTTCTATGTTTGAACTAGTTTGCAATCATTCTCAAGTTTAAGGAACTAATTTGCAAGTTCTCAACACCTAGCTTGCAAGGCATTGTCTCCTATTGGAGCTGATAATGAACCCTCCTCATCCTCCATTTTATTCTTACATATAGAAGAATAGATTTGTAATTGTATATAGGGAGGGATTGAAAACTCCAGAAAAAACAAAATGGGATTAAAAATCAAAGAAATGTTGAGGCATATTCAAGGAGGAATTTGAAGAAGAGATCAAGAGGACTCATGAAAATATTTAATCCATTTTCTAGAACAATGTGAGATCAAATACCACATTAGACACATTCATCCAGAAAGTGCTCTAAAAGATCTTTCTATTGTTATGCAAAAGTTTGAAAATGGCCTCCTGAATCATGAGATAGAGCGATTCAAAGATGGTGATTAAAAGTCAAAGATTATAGAACTAAAAGGAATTTGGGTGAGCTTTTGGCACATAGACAGAGTTGGCTTAAGTGCCAAATTTGGTGGTAAGACTAAAGGAGCCTCTACTCAAAGCTACGCTCAGACATGGCCAACATGTTAGCAACAGAAAACAAACTTAATTGGCCATAGGTGGAACCCACCTAACAGATTTATCCCAGAGGAGTGTTAAGAGTGAAATAAATAAAGCGTTGGGATGTTCTGAGTGGGTGGGATCCACACAACAAAGTTACCCTGGTGGAATATTAAGCATTAATAAAGGTGAATAAAGTTAAGCACTAGGAGTGGAGGACCAAGATGACATCATCTCAAGAATGGTACCCTGGCAGATGCAACCTGGAGGACCCATAGATGGTGTAGAAACAAAGGTCGATATGTAACCGAGCGGGTGGGGTACACCTAGTGATAACCCGTGAGAGGAAACATGTATGACACAAAAGTGTAGTGTTCGGATGGAATAGAATAGGTGGAGTCCACCCGGCTATAATAGCCTTGAAATATACCTCGACGGATTAAAGGCAACACCCAATGCAAAGCACTGGGATATTGGTGTTGGGACACTCTGGTAGTAATAGAGTGACAACCAATAAATAGAGGGTTGGGTGAACCCTACTAGTGAGCTTATCCTAGCAAGGTATCTTGGAAGGAAAAACGAAGAAGAACATCAAGAAAATGTGAAAAAGATAAAGATAGACGAAAGGGGTTCCACCTTCGCATTGAATGAAAAAAGTTAATTGATGAGTAGTTCAGCAAGCATATCACCATCCATTTCACACCTGTCGGGTGCCAAAAGCATTTTTTTCGGGGTAACTAGCGTAGTACTTAAACCATTGCTACCCTCGAAAAAGTCAGAGTCAATTGGATAGATCCTATAGATTAAAAGTCAGGATTGATTCTAGGGGGGCTAGGCCTCACTCCTGACCTTGTTCATTCACCCCACCAAAATAGGGGGACCACAATTGCCATATATGAGCCAAAATAGAAGTGATGTTAGCAAGAGATCACAATTTTTATAGGGTCAAGGCCCCCCCCCCTCCACTTCCCGTCCAACCACGTGGCTCCACGTGTCTTTCCCATAATTCTCCACACCATCTCCCCATCCATGATTCGCTCCACCATGTTCCCAGCTTATACAAATATCCCATGCTAGTCATTGGAGTTCAAATTGTTCTCTCTCCAATGAATTCCCCCTATCACTCTCCTGTGATCAACCCTATTCAGCCTACCAGCTAAGTACTGAGCACGGCTAATGTCACCACATCCAGTTGCTTCCGGTCTTCCTGGTAACTCGCAAGTACCCCACCATTTAAACGTTTCCTCGTGTTAAAAATGAAAAATTGAGCACCTAAGACCCCCAATTACTAAGAAACAAAACCCTCCAGTCATACTAAGCCTTTCATGGATACAAAAGCCAAAATCTGAGACCCATTGTGCTCTTACAACCGACTGAATTTACATTTTAACCTTTACAACTAATACTTGCAAAATGAGGAGCCATTGTTAAGTTATGGTATGTTCTATGGTTATAACAATTTACTTCTTTTTCTTATTATATTCCACAAATTAACAATCACATGTACATAAAGTAAAGTGTAGATAGAACATTAAAAGATCAACAGAAAACAAGCCAAGACAAGAGACACAAGATGTGGCAGCTAGCCAGGGACAAACCCCACAATGTGTGGGGAAACCCTTTGATCAAATATTCTCTTATCTTCAATAATTCAGCAGAGATAAATAGTACAACAAATCTAATTTATATCATAGTAGAAAACCCTAGATCAGCAGCATCAACATCAGCGGCTTCATCATCAAACTAGGGTAGACGATATCTCACAAACTGACCGTCGAATCAACATGATTCCACCACCAAAAGTTGCGGCTTCCAGAGGAGGTTCAGATGAATCTACATTGTAGTTCAGATGAAGAGATATTCTAGTCCACACAGGTCAATCTTTAATTCTATAGTTGCAGCTTCAGTTTCGGCAGCTTCCGACTTCAAACTAGGGTAGTCGATATCTTGCAAACCGTCCAGCGGATTGAATTGATTCCACCACCAAAATTTGAAGTTTTTAGAGGAGGTTCAGATGAACCTACAACACAGTTCAGATGAGGAGATCTTCTAGTCCACACAGGTCAATATTTACTTCTGCAGTTGCAGCTTCAGTTTCAGCAGCTTCCGGCTTCACATGTGTGAGAGAGAGACCCTTTTCTGTGCAGTAGAGAAGAGACTCTTTTCTGTGCAGTAGAGAGAGATAGATGTTTCCGCATGAAGGCAGAATGGTCAAGCTCGTAGACCAAATGTCATTCCCTAGTTCACACATCGCAAATAGTCAAATGCCATCCCTAAATGGTCTCTTCATGCAAGGAATGTCTCATCGATCTCCAGTCTGTCCACCTGATGAGCACGAGTGATTCAGGAGGATGTGACTGAAACCTAGGGGGCATGCACCCTGGTCTGTTTTGGCAAGAAAAACTTGTGTATAGAGTAGGTTTCTGCGAGGGATATATGACTAGTCTGACACACCTGTCCTTACAGGAAAATGGGATTAGGCTGGAATAAGATACCTTCGTTAAAGTTATGTGAGTGGAGTAACTCTACGCCACTCCCTTTTGTCTATTTTGGTAGACATCACCAAGGAAGCATTCTGTCTACTACGTGGGGAACTTTCATGGTAACCTAGGAATTTTTCACTATACCTGGGGGCATGCAAACCTTTTTGCATGCAAGCGAAGAGCAACTATTTATTTTTTAAATTTGTAGGACCTCTAACCCTTTAAACTTGTAAGGCTGGTCGCTTCCTAGCTTGCATAAAGAAAGGATCTGGGGCAAAGCTTCAAAAGGTGCAAGCCCCTTCAAAATGGCATCTTGAATGAGACATCCTTATCATATGACTGGGGAGCAGTGTTACCGCAGGGTTCAAGCTCGTTAAAAAAAACCCCCACAAGCAGTTTTAGCACATAGTTCAAGCTCATTAAAAAATAAACATAAGTCATGAGCAAATGTTTCCCCCAGAGTTTAAGCTCATTAAAAAAAAATGAACCGGTAAATAACCACTGTGAATGCCTTATCACTAGCTTTTGAGCCGTGGTCGTGTTATCATCATCACCTCCACTCTGTTTTAGCTGATCATTCACCTCCATATGATTGTTTACCCTTTCGAGGAACATCTGCGAAGAATGATTCTATTAGCCATCCTTGTGACATTGCCGTGATTGGAAAATTCCAAACCTTACCTGGAATCAGCTGCTACCCGAAATCATCACTCGTCCCTCGAAAATGAGTCTCCTTTAAGCTCTTTTCAATAGACTCGTAAAATATGAAAATATTGCTGAGTGATTGACCTCTCCGGCTCGTTAAAGTCATCGGAAGTGCCATTCCTCCTCTAGATTTTAATCTTTTTGGACCTAAGGGATTATTACACAAAAAGATAGAGCGCTTGTCTTGTTCGACTCGTTAAAACTATCGAAAATTCATCCCTTTCGTATTATTTTACGCTTTTTCGAACTTAAGGGATTATATGATGAAAAAGAATCTTTGGAGTCTCCTTTCCATCCCTTTCAGACTCTCTAAAATTTAAAAGGACCAAGTTATCTTTGTCGTTAAACTCATTGAAACCGAATAGCGACAAACTCGTCCAAATGGACGAGAACGAGTTTCACTGTCATTAGACTTGCTAAAATATAGCAACAGGTTCGCCTGAAGGGAAGATTATAAAACAAGCATATGTTATCCTCCTCAAGCTTGACAAAAATAAAGAGATATTGGTCAGCAATGACTGGGGAAAATTGGGAAGAAAACTTGAATAAAATTTATTGGTAGCAAGTCGCTCTTGAACATGACACTTTCCTTCCGCATCAAAGCCGGGTTGGGTTGTTCCGTTCACTGGTCATCACCATTGGTCCATCACACCATCCATCTTTGGGGTTAACGCTACCAATCCATCGTCAGTGTCGCCGATATGTTCAAGAGAAATCATTCAAACAATTCCCCTGTGTCTCACCCATTGCAATACATTCATGCTCCATCCTTTCATGACCGCCACCTTGAACCATGTATCGTCAGATTGTTTCCACCTCCAAAATCATTTTGCTTCGTTCCATGTCGTTGATGTGGGATTCATTAAGGCCCTCATGCGATGGGTCACTTCTTGTCGACATGAGCTCATTATCCAAGAAGTTGACTTAGGAACAACCCTTTCAGTACTTTGAAGCTTACATGCCTCAATGGCAAGTTTCTCACTTTCGGCGACAGGTTTACATTAATGGCCTTCGACCAAGATATTTTGCGTGGTGTTCGATGCCAAGTCCTTTTTCACACCACGGGAATTGTACTGTAGTACCTTGAGGGTCATTGTCATTATTGGTGATTCCTCTCGTGCCTATTAACAGCTTACATCATTGGCTGGTAATGAGGCGATGTCTTTCCATGTTCGACTCCAGAACATTTTTCACATGGATCGACTTGTACTCAGAGTGAATATTGAACACATTTTGAAGACCCCGGATCTAGTTTCATCCATCCGGGCTGCGATATATTCAGGAATATAAAGACATCAAATGTACATCATTGCCGAACAGATGATCATCCAAATCAAAGGATGATGAGTCTGAATCATCAGTCTGCCACACAGACGATTATCTGTCCTATGTACATGAAAATGAATTTATAAAGCTGAGCATGGGAATGCCTGCCTCAGCTAGATCATGAAAAATGTTTTCAAGATAATGTATTGTATTGTATCTTATTACAGGTCACCTCCCAGCTCGAAAAAACTTCGGATCCTCATGGTAAAGCATTTCACCCAACATCAAAAAGATTAACAACCTCACGCTTTAGGGGGCAACTGTTATAGACATTTTTGGGCACTTCAACCCCAATCATAAATTTCCATAAACTGAGGGATCCTAAGTCCCTAAAAGTGTTGCTTCACTGCCTAAAGGAACAAGGTCAACTGATTACATCATCTCCCAGAAGTTCTCCACTAAAAACTGTTCATAAATGGTCAAAACTAGACCATACTGAAAGCTCCATGCAGAGGGTGCGATGCATATCACCTTCCCAATGTACAGGGTGTGATGCATACTATTTTTCTCCTCTATAGGGTGTGATGGTCGAGAATGGACAAATGGAAGGGACCAAAATGCGAGGTGGGAGATCATGGAATCTTCTAGAAGCTTCCCCTCTGACACTTGCCACTCCATTTTCGACCAGGGATGAGTAAGAGATCATCATTCTCCAAGTGGAATCAGAACTATCAGAGAGGACACTAATCAAGAACCCAGAAGATGACTCACCTCCCTACAATCATCTATATATGGATCCCTCATCACAGAGATCCAGAGGCTAGAATTTTGTATCTTATAGAGAAGTGTTGTTGGTTTTCTGGTGTAACTTCATAGTGTTGGGTGATCTAAGCTTTACTTGAGGTGAAGAAGGGCTTTCTTGCTGGAGGATGATGCTGGGTCAGAACATATGGTTTTAATCCTCTTGCTATTTTTTATATTAATAAAGCTATTCAATTTTTCCTCCATATTCTTGTATGTTTGCTTATATATGCATTTGTATGGTTAACACATATCTGGTCCTGTGTTATTTATGAATATAGATCTTTGTTCTTCGATAGTATAGTATGTTGTTTGTTCCATCGGTGCTCTTTGAGCCGGGAAAAAACGAAAATAATGGCAAAAGCTCATATCATGAAGGAGAGGAATCAAACAAGAATCAAGTTGCAAGACTAAAGGTTGGTCCTTTGTTCCACTCTTATCTATTTTCATAAAGGAAAGCGAAAGTAGACTTTACTTGTTTGTTTCTAAGATAGCTACCAGTCTTAGTGGGAATAGCAGCATCCGAGTGGACACTATTCCTAGTAACATATAGGGGTCGAGCTCACATTTTTAGGGGCTGATCCAACTGATTCTAAACTAGGAACTAGAAATTAGGAAATGGAACTACATGCCTCCAGAAACAAGGGCACTGATTCATTCAGTTTCAAACAACCTTTAAACTGATGAATCTACCTTTACAAGTAAAAATCTAACATATTTACATCATTATATATCAATTTTCATCAAATTACATCATACATTTTCCATTAGGAAAGTTAAAAATTCAAACTAGGCAAAGCTGGGCGAAAAACAGAGAAACACTTGGTCAAACTAGCAATTTTTCCTCTATGTGTCGCGCCTGATTCTCTATGCGCCATGCCTGTTTGGACCCACCTATGGAGGCCTTCTCGATGCCAAATTAGCTCAAAGTACACTTTTTGGAAAGGTATTTGAGTCTAATTTCCAAACCAACTATAATTTTTCAATTTTGAGTTCATTTCCCTATCAAAAATCAAATCTCCCATGACTGGTCAAAATGTGCCAAATGAGGCTGCCTCAAGGCAGAGTGTTGTTGCAGTAAACTTTTGAAGGTGTTCCTCAACTCCAAATTGAGCTCATGATAGCTCATTGGAAATATATTTGTGTCTAGTTATCATTTGACTCATCAAAAAAGTCATTTGACCAAATAATCTATGAGAAAACTTGATTTTCCCAAGGTCACTTCAGAGGTGCATCAATTCTCCCGAGGCCACTGTATTTTTGAAATTTATCTAACACCATGACACTTGTGTAAAAAGTGAAGGAGGGTTTTCTTCCTTGGCCTATTTTGGACAAAAATCTCTCTCAATTTTCCAAAATTCATCTTTTATTGCTCAGAAACATCATTGGAGTAAAACCTATCCTGATGTGTGGAACAAGGGATTTGTCGAATTGAAGTGAAATGAAGGGGATAAGGGGCTTCTAACTTCTTGAGAAAAATTTTGGAAGTAGGGAGATATGTTAGGAAGTAGAGGAAAGTGGAATTTCAAATATTGAGTGAGGGGAAGGGGTCCAAAAGGGAAAAACATAGGTCTAGCCTAGAAACTAGGCTTTGTGCGGAAATGAGGAATTTGGGGGATCTCAGTGATGGGAAGTGTTTAATAAAGTACATTAAGGATAGGGGAAGGTGTATGAGAATACAAATACAAGTTTTTCTAATTATTTGACCATCCAAGAGAAATTACCCTCAAAACCCTAGGAGAGGGAAATGGACCTTACCTAGGCACAACTGAAGCATGAACAAGGTGTAAAATGACCCATTGGAACTTGACATGATGATGAAAACCCTCTGAATGATGGTACACTTAGCTGAATGGTGACATGAACCGACATTTGGACAACTTTCAAAGGAGTAAAATAAAACCCTAGACCTAATACCTAGTGAGCAAATTTTGCTTGAAGACTCACTGAAATGACAAAATTTGACCTTGACACCTTAAAATCACTTTGTAAGAGCATGTTTGATCACTAGAGGAAGGCTGCAAAGACTGACACTAACATTGGCTCCACTGGGGATGGTAGCTCCTTGGAGGTGCCAAGAACTACAAATCTTTGGAAAGAAAACAGTGCGTTCATCCATTGGGCAATGGAGTGAAAAGCGCAAGCTGAAATGCATGATTGAAAATTGATGACTTGATGACACAAATTGACTCTCACTCAACTAAATACTGACTTGATACTTAAACACAACCGACAATCTAGAAAATAGTGCTCAAAGTAGAGCTTATTCATCAAAATATACTCTAACAGTTTCATTCATCACCTGATCAAGTGAAATGAAACAACCAATGCAACCAAGTAAGTATTCTGGCTGTTGTTTGAATTCTCCACAAGTGCTCGCTTATGAACAACAAGAGAGAAATACTGAAAGGCAACTCCCATGAAAACTTGTGAACAGATCCGTTGAATGCTATGGATTCCCTATCCACCTTCAAAAACACTGCATAAGGATCTTGAATTTCATGCACACTGGGACTTAGCTCATCCAATGGATTACTTCTCTTTTCCTCATACCATGAATGCAAACTTTCATTTGAGATTTGTGATGAGACTCCTACTGAAAATGACAAAGAAACTGGCTGCCAAATCAAGTTTTTATCAACACACATTTCAAGCTCACATGTAGTCAATGGAGAAGGACTTTGATTGCAGACATCATCCAACACATCATCTATTGGATCATGAAAAACTTGAAAAGACTACTAAAACCCACTTTCTATTGGTTCCGATGAGATTGCATGACTTTCTACAGGCTACTCATTTGAAGATATACTATGTAGTTTTCCCTTCAGAAACTGAAATGATTCAAAACAAAATGGTACGAAATCATCTTGTATCATTTGATCGTACATGCCAGCTTCCAAGTCTTCATCTGCAAATTGACAATCAATGGCATTCAGGGGCTGCAAATCTAGATATGAGCAGTCTTGAACAAGGATTTCATTGTCCTCAAGATGGTCCAAATCAAGACTTGTCAACAGTTGATTTCTGATTGAATGAATGTTGTCTATGATGAACTGAAATGAAGCAAAACAAAAGGGCAAAGATCCTTCACTTACTTTGAAATTTGCTACACTTTCCTCGTCATTTCCATAGTTGATATATGATGGTTGAACATTGTATTCGAGCTGCTGAAAATGAACTTCCTCCTCCCACAAACTAGCTGCTTGTTTGTCTGCAATATTAGCTTCTGTTTGGAGAACATAATCATCATCATACTGATCAAACTGAGGCAAATCATCAATATAAAACACATCATCAAGCATACATGTCATATCAACAGATCTCTCTTCTCCAAGATGATCTATAAAACAATCATTATCAGATCTATGACAACTGGGATAAGAAAGAAAATGTTTTCGAGTAGCCATTTGTTCTTCTTCAATCAGTGAGCGATGGGCTTGAACATTATACTCATTCCTTGTGGTGATCCTTTGCATTATCTCTTCGCACTTGCCAAAACATCAAGCTTTACCTCTAGAGATGTTGATTCCTCCGGATCTATGTTTTTCATCTCTTCTTCCTTTAGCTTTTCCCTTCAGATCAACAAATGAGCCTCTACGTCTACTGCATTGTTTTGCATCTCTTCAAGTGTTGCAAGGTTCTTTTCTCTCAGCTAGAGCTCCATTTCCAGATCAAAGGCACTCGGGTAGTGAAAGAGAACGGATCCAGGAGGAGGTCTTATATCAACAGGCATCGAATAATAAACTTGGTTAGATCTAGCAGAAAACTGTTGTACTGTCTCCCCTGGTTGTCTTTTCAGCTGGTTATACTCTTCTATAATCAAGAAAGGGTTTTGTCTGACCACCCACCTATTGAGGAAAACTTTGACGAACTGCTGGAAATATGAGATGCTCGCATCAGGCAGGATTTTGAACCAACTCTTGACTTTGCCTTGCAAAGAAAGAGCAAAAATCCTAATACCAATATCTTCTTCATCAGCTTCAAAAAGATTAAGAAAAGACTCAAAATTCAATACATGTCTCTCAACAGTGATGTTGTCACATTCACCATCAAATCTTGGTAGATATACATCATGATTTTTAGGGAAAGCATGGAATATAGGAGGTAAAATCAGAGGCTTGTATCGATCTGGAATTTTACAAGGTAGTGGGGTATGTACAGAAGCTGTAGAATTAGTCTTGCTCTCTTGGGGCTCATCAATTTGTAGACAGTCATCACAAGATTCAAAAGACGGGTTTTGATCAAGCTCAAAGGCATGCAATTCTTTGGTATTCACAATCTTCAAAGGGAAGGAATCAAATGCAGACCAAGGATCTTTTCTCAAATACAATATACTTTGCAAAGCCTTCTTGACATTCTCGAGAAAAGAGAAGAAATAATTTATAAGAAAGAACAAAATGTCTTGGATTAAATTCCAACTTGAATACCTGATTTGTGCATATTGTCCTTTCATATTTTTGCTCGTCGAGTTCATCCTCTAGTGGAGTCTTTGGATCTAATCTCGAAAATGATTTTGAATCACCAGGTGAATTATTTCAACCCTTCTAGTGTCTGATTGTTGTCCACCATCAACAATAAGATCTGAACTTGATACATGTACTGGGCTGATCGTTTAGATCAGATGTTCAGTTTATAAACTAGACTGGAGATTGACTGAAGCAGCTTTCATCTACTTTCACTAATGCAAAGCAAGAGCGTTTCAAAGGATACCTGGCTAACTTCAGGCTCCGTCTGTAGTCTACAAAGCAAAACAATGATAATAAAATTTTCTTCCACAGTATGGTCGCCACTATGTTAGAGCCTAGATTTACCTCAGGCTGAAAAGGTAAGATTCTAGGTCCACATCAAACCACACTCAGCCTGGTAGCTAGCCCTACCAGGTCAGGAGAGGGCTCTCTCCGGGTCAATCTCAGCTAAATATGGTCACAAAGGGCTTGAGATGAATGATATAGCTACTGATCTTAGGCTAGGTAGAGATGTAAAGGATTTTGTTTGATAAAATGGTGTTTTTGTGGGCTCTAAGGGAAAGGCAGATTTTGGGTGCAAGGAATGAGGCACAGTCTTGCAGGGATTTCGATGGGGCAAGGTAGGTAACTACATTTGGCACTATAAATAAAGTGAGGTGGATGGATAAGACTAAGGAGGAGTTTAATAGGGCAAAGGAAGCCATGGATCCTCTCCAAACAATGGAAAACATCAAAAAACTAAGACAAACTTCAAGTAGAGCACTGCACTTTCAATGTACTCTACTTACACTCTTGTTTGTTTAGCTGAGAAGAAATAAAGAGAAATGATACATATAACACATGAATAAATTCACAAAGACATAAGAAAGCACTGTACCAAAACATATGCCACAGGGATCCCAAAGAGTACTGCAAATCCTGGTCTCAATTCCTTAGCCAAAATACTGATATGAGTGTACAATGAAGCTCAAGGCTTTCTCAAGGGTCCAACCATGCTAATGACTGAAAAAATACATAATATAGACAAATAATTAGCTCATCCTTGCCTCTAGGGTTCGATATCACATGTTTAGGGGCTGATCCAACTGATTCTAAACTAGGAACTAGAAATTAGGCAATGGAACTGCATGCCTCTAGAAACGAGGGAACTAATTCATTCAGTTTCAAACAACCTTTAAACTGATGAATCTACCTCTACAAGTAAAAATATAACATATTTACATCATGATATATCAATTTTCATAAAATTACATCATAAATTTTCCATTAGGAAAGTGAAAAAGTCAAACTAGGCAAAGTTGGGCAAAAAACAGAGCAAAACTTGGTCAAACTGGCAATTTTTCCTCTATGTGCCACGTCTGATTCTCTATGTGCCGTGCCTGTTTGGACCCACTTTTGGAGGCCTTCCCAATGTCCAAATTAGCTCCAAGTAGGCTTTTTGGAAAGGCCTTTGAGTCTAATTTCCCACCCAACTATAATTTTTCAATTTGGAGTTCATTTGCCCTATCAAAAATGAAATCTCCCAAGACAAACATGCCAAATGAGGCTGCCTCAAGGCAGAGTGCTGTTGCAGTCAAATTTTGAAGGTGTTCCTCAACTTAAAATTGAGCTCATGATAGCTCATTGGAAATATATGTGTGTCTATTTATCATTTGACTCATCAAGCAAGTAATTGGATCAACCAATCTAGGAGAAAACTTGATTTTCCCAAGGTCACTTCAGAGGTGCATCAATTCTCCTGAGGCAACTGTATTTTTGCAATTTCTCTAAAACCATGACACCTGTGTAAAATTTGAAGGAGGTTTTTCTTCCTTGGCCTATTGTGGACAAACACCTCTCTCAGTTTTCCCAAATTCATCTTTTATTGCTTAGAAACATCATTGGAGTAAAACCTATCCCGATGTGTGGAACAGGGGATTTGTCGAAATGAAGTGAAATGAAGGGGATAAGTGGCTTATAAATTCTTGAGAATATTTTTTGAAGTAGGGAGAGATGTTAATAAGTATGGGAAAGTGGAATTTCAAATATTGAGTGAGGGGAAGGGGTCTAAAAGGGAAAAACACACGTCTAGCCTAGAAAATTGCCAAGTTGTAGCAAGAAACTAGGGTTTGTGTGAAAATGATGAATTTGGGGAATCTCAGTGATGGGAAGTGTTTAATAAAGTACATTAAGGATAGGGGAAGGTGTATGAACATCCAGATACAAGTTTTTCTAATGATTTGACCATCCAAGAGAAATTACCTTCAAAACCCTAGGAGAGGGAAATGGACCTTACCTAGGCACAACTGAAGCATGAACAAGGTGTAAAATGACCCATTGGAACTTGACATGATGATGAAAACCCTCTGAATGATGGTACACTCAGCTGAATGGTGACATGTACTGACATTTGGACAACTTTGAAAGGAGTAAAATCAAACCCTAGACCTAATACCTAGTGACCAAATTTTGCTTGAAGACTCACTGAAATGACAAAATTTGACCTTGACACCTTAAAATCACTTTGTAAGAGCATGTTTTATCACTGGAGGAAGGATGCAAATATTGACACTAACAAACCACAAAATAAAAAATACAACAATTACATTTGTTAGGAAATGAAGCAACCAAGGATTGTGTGCCAAGTGGAATCCCCTTTAAAGCATACCTCTTGACCATGGCAAGGAGATTCACCCTACAAAATGAGGCCCAGTGTCTTGTAGGCCATAAAATGCTTCTCCATAATAGATCCCTCCTTGTACAAACAAATCAGATGAAAGTGAACATAAGGAATAATACACTACTTTCTTGTTGTTTCTTTTGAAATATACACTGAATTCTTTATTAAATGAGTATCACATTAGAGAAGGGGATATACTAACTAACGAAAATGGCTTCCATTTTCTATTCTAAAATAGCAACATCCTTATGCCAAATAGACCTAAAAACCTTGCGTCAAATCACTAGCTAATACTTCCCATCATATAACATAATAGCTCTAGAAGAAAATGTTCCTATCATGAATAAACCACACCATGAGGAAGTACTTATGTGTTTTTTTATATTCATAGGATTATATATCATGTTTTTTATATATCATATTTTGATGTAAAATTTTATATATCAAGCTTTGTTGTAAAAGGTGTTTTTTGACATATAGTCAGGTTCACTATCATCATATGTTTCCTTGAGGCTTGAATTCCAACCATAAAATGTTTGTTCTTTGGAAATTCCAAAATCTAACATGGTTGCTTTCATAAGATGGTTTAACAATATATTGGCAAACTTAATGCTACAATGCACAACTGGTGGTACAACACCATAAAATATTCAACTTTATCTGATCAACTGCTATAGGTTGGCCAAAAAAAACTAATTTTGGACCCATTTCAAGAGTCATTCAAACCTGTAGATACAATTAGCTAGCATGATAGGAACAAGTATCAGAGTGCATTTTTTGCTGCTCCAACAAAGGCACTACATCAAGCCCTTCATGAAGCCATTTTAGAATGTTCATATTCCATATTTTATGCCATTAAAGCCTCTGAAAATCTCATCTTGGTCTCCACCTCCAAGGTTCACATCCTAATCACTACATTGCTAGAATGAATGACCCAAAATGAAAATGCATTTTGAGGAGTAATAAGAGGCTTTCCTTAACTCTTAACTTGGTCCCCAACATCATCTGACTTTACACCATGTCCCTATCCTTGACCTCTACCCCATGAAAGGTTGGTCTAACAAAGAGGGAAAACTCCATAGACATCTCCATTTTTCTATTTTTCATGATCAGTCCATTCTTCATAGCTTGAAGGCCTCCATAGGCTACTCTCATGAGTCATTACTTGTTCTTGCATACTACCACTCTATGATGTCTATGGACAACCTCTAGTTTTCATTGCTTTACTTCCTTTTTATTGCAATATATTTTCTTGTTCAACCTTGGGAGAGTCATCAGGATCATGAGCACTAGTAGCATTTCTGATGGGGAAGCCTCTTAGGTTGACTTCCTCAAGAATGGTATTAATCCCCTTGACTCCCACATTATTGATATTTTTAATAATGTTTTTTTTTTTTTAGGTTTCTCTTTGTGATGGCCCCACCCTATCATCCATTCCAATTTTAAGTTGGGGGTTGCTTAAGACCAAAACAATTATCGGACTATCATGATTACACACACTTTTTCCATGCTCTATGGTACATTACCTCATGTGATTATTAATTGATCTAGAGTGGAGGAACCCTAGACATAGAATGCAATTACAGTTATACAAGGGGTACCAAACTACTAAATACATATCTCACTCTTTGTGTCATTATCCAAGAGGCCCATCATTTCTCTTTGAAAATATTTTGTTGATTTGTTGACTTTTGTAAGGAATTTGACTTTGTCATGAGAGAGGCCTTGTTTTATAGGTGATAAGGCATTGGTTTCTATCACGAGACTATATGAGTTAGTGCTTGTTCATTTATGCACTATCCACATATTCTTAGACTACCTTAGTAGTACTAGAGAAGTCAAATAGGAATTACCTCTCTCACTAACTCTCTGATGGGCCTCTAAATTAGAAATAAATTAAGTCTCGTGCCTTTTAATTAAAAATAAAGTAAGGCTCGTATGACTATCCTTCAGAACATTAAACCTCTATTTTTTCATTAGATAATGTATTTTTAACTTTAATATATTCATTAGGAAGGTTTATGAATAATTGCATATTTGTGCGTAATATTAGTTCTTTTTATGGAATATTATGAGAATATTGGGCAGATTATGAAGATTAGGAAGAGGAGATAATTTAGTGACTTTCTTCCTACTATAGGAGGATCAATATTAAATAATAAATCAACAAGATATTATGGAATTATGGCACATATTGTGGAACTCCAATGATTGATAAAATCTAGGAATGTGCTCCCTACCATTTAATGCAGATTTCTAGTATTGGGAACCAGACCTACTAATCAAGGGATTTTGGTGGGTAAAGATTCCTCATTTCATGGGGAATGATTCCTAATCATTTTGTATAAGTACCAAGTCAAATTTTCCTCTAGATATATATTTTTATTATTCTTCATGTGGAGAGAACTCGTATTTTTGCAACTCCATTGTATTTTCTTGCAGGGATGTAATTGTATTAATGAAAATAATGAAGATTGGTTTCATGTTCAGCTTCTAAATCTTGTTCTCCTCCATAGGTCTCTGAATTTCCTTGGGCTTGGCCATCCCAGGAGTCTCAAATCCATTTTGTATCATTTTCTTTCCTTCTTTTCACTTCTTATTCACATGCATCTCTTGTTTTTGTTTCTTTCTATTTCTACATTTGGTATTAATGATTTCTTATTGGAGGATTGAATTAAATGGTTGATGTAAGTTATTTTGTGGGATCACAAGAATCATTTAATATTTTGAAAATATTTGGAAGGTCATAGTAATCATTGATATACTTGGATTAGTCTTCTTGTTCCCAAATCTAGATTTTTTGAACTCCTTTGTAGCAAAGAACAATAA
The DNA here is from genome assembly GCA_000404065.3 of Pinus taeda. Taxonomy (NCBI): domain Eukaryota; kingdom Viridiplantae; phylum Streptophyta; class Pinopsida; order Pinales; family Pinaceae; genus Pinus; species Pinus taeda. The sequence continues at coordinate 255,850 of APFE030208831.1, forward strand.
ATCTATGCTATTTTTTAGAGAATGCTAATGAGCTTCAATTGAATTGGTTCCACTTGCATTATATCAAAAAAAGAAAATCTATTTAATAACAAAATTTATCCCATTGCATTTTCACTTGATTAGGTTAGGCGTTTAATAGATTTACTAGCTGACTAGTTCTTGAATTTATAACTTTTAGACTAGTAATTTTCCGTTATTTAATAAATATTTCCCATGTATAGATGAATTTGTGGATAGATGTAGAAAATAATGTGTGTTGTCGCAGGATCTTCTACATTTCAAGGATACCTCATCTTGCTTCATCCACCCATGTCGCCAAAATCCACTAAATCCTCAATCCGAAATCTTGTTTTATAAGCAAAAAATGTCATTTTCATTGAGCAAATCTACCCATCTTGAAGCCCTTGTTTGAGTTATGGGTAGCATCCACCACATCCATGACTTATTCTTCCATTACCCCACCTTTCCCAAACTCCATTCCACCTTCTAGACCACTTCCTAAGCTTTCAGCCTTTTTTTTGTAATAAAATAGTGGAACCTGTAGACATCATGTAGGAACTAGTACATCCTGTAGGAAATTTTGTAACGGCCTATTTTGAGCCCGAGTTGAGAAAAATCATCATCGAATTTGGGATTATGCCTCTTCTTGACCTCTAAGCCATCAAAACCATTATACCCCTCTTCCTCCACACCTGTATCCCCCGCCAAAGAACCAAGCAATATTAACATTTACATTTTTCAAGCAAAAATATAAAAAGGAAAAAGTTATTTTATATTGATTCATGCACACAATAGTTAGAACTCTCTAGATCAGATTCCATGCTCAGTTTGTTTAAATAATCACATGTGATAAATAGGGTTAAATTGGGTTTCTTTTACATTTATTTCACAATCTTTATGCAATTAGAATATGTTTCTTTCCTTGTACTTTATTTCTTGCAATAGGTTAGGGTTTCCATTTCAGTTCATTTTCTGCAATTAGTTTAGGATTTGATTTCAGCAGATGCACTCCATTGCATCATGACAACAAAAGAAGGAAACATTGTATGCTGCACATATAGTGCCGATACCTCTTAAGTTTTTACGAACCTCAGGTAGATAAGTAAAAGTTGGTAGCCTTCGGATTTGCAGCATTCTTGCTACAATATTGAGGCTCATCACTTTTTGGCATTGTTGCTAGGGAGGTGTCAAAGTATGCATTGTTTTCTTCCCTAGTTGATTCATTTCTTTTTAGTTGAATTGAGGCTTCTGTGATTCATAATGGTTGAAAGAGTAGCTTCGGTGTAAATCACATGTAGACAGACATTTGTCAATGCGTTTCGAACCAGCCAGTGTGGTTCATCGTCAACTTGTCCTGACGATGAACCACACTGGTTGGTTCGAAACGCATCGACAAATGTCTGTCTACATGTGATTTACGCCGAAGCTACTCTTTCAATCATTTCTTTTTAATTTTTTCAAAAACAAAAAAATAATGCATTAGTCATATTTCATTTCAAAAATATAAAAGTGCATTGGATTAGTGTTTTTATTCAATCATAAAAATAAAAAATTGTGAATTGGCTTATGTGCATCCATAAAAACACACCCTTTCCTTGGAAACATTGACCATCTCAACCCCAAAACCAATCTTGGCAACAAGGTTGGTAAGGAAATTATCGGAGCCATCCACAATATCCTCAATATTTTCCTCAATATCATCCATACCCAACTCCATGTTATCCCTAACATTCACCTCCACCACAACCACAACCCCAACCACATACATCTCAAATAGCCACTCCCAATCAAATACCAGTGCCACCATTTCCAAACCCACATGATGAAGTAGCTGAGCCCACTTACAATGTTGAAATACAACACTTCCAAATATCTCCTTTCGATCTCAATGATATTCATCTCAGCCGAGGAAGAATATTAAAAGAAAAAATATTATCTTGATATCATTGAAGGACCACATCCAGAAGAAGAAGATTCAAATTAGAATACCAAAAGAACATGGTCTGTGTTTGATGAAGAGTAGGCAACAAAATCAAAGATAGAGAAAGCTCCCTCATGGCTACCATCAAATATTCCATGTATTCAAGAGAACAATAAAAAAAAGAGAGGAAGATTTGAAGGTCATAGTAGAAGAAGACATGAAGAATGATCGAGATAAGAAAGAAAACCAAGGGCATCAAAGTTATATTGAGGTTTGGTTCCAGAAAATTAACAAGATGGAGCATCATTCTCTTCTTCAACTATGCTTGATCTTTTTAAAGTCAAATTATTTGGTCTCTGAAATCCAGGTGCATGTCAAATCATATATTTGAAGCCTATACATCAGTTTGTATGTCATCTTGATGTGCACATGGCTCAATTGGAAGTATTCTTATACTTGAAAGTGATTTTGTTTTTCAAGTAGAGTAGGGTGAATATATATATATAATATATATTATATATATATATATATATATATATATATATATATAATATATATATATATAATATATATATATAATATACTTTGAGGGGCTAAGAATTTAGGCTCATTGATTGAGAACCTCCTTTTAGGCGCCTGAGATTGGCTCATTGATTGAAAACCTCCATGAGGTGGTCAATGGGTTGGGAAAAAAAAAAAAGAGAAAAAAAGAAAAGATCCTAGTGAAAACCTCCTTTGAGGCACCTAAGTAGACCTACTAGTTGAAAACCTCAATGAGGTGGTTAGTAGGCCTAGAAAAAAAAATAATAAAAAAATAATAAATATTTCTCCATGTATCTCTCTGATGAATGCATGTACTCTCCAACATCTACAAGCAACAAAAACAAGTTGGTACCAAAAAAGAAAAAATTAGGTCAAACCTAGTCAAAAGTAGTCAAATCTTGACTTTCTCCTCCTTTGCTCAAATTATCCAACGTGAATAAGGCCATGCAAATCCATAACCCTCATCTATTTCTACCATCCACTCATCATTTCCAAGTTTCTACCACTCATTTTCCTTGTTGTCCTAAAAAAATATAGGAATGCTTTATTTTACTACAAGAAACATACATACATAGTGCAGGAAACTATTTTTGCCATATCTTGTAAACCATGCATCCATTTGCCAATATGTTTCAGGGAGAGATGCATATGGATAATGGTAACATGTTCAAGAAATTTCAGCAAATACCAGTGCACAGTTTTTTAGAATTGACCTCCATCAACCACAACCATTTTTAAATTTTCTCGATATTCGTGCATCCGTTTAAAAATATGTTTCATTGGGAGATGCATATGGATGATGGTAACATGCCTAAGAAATTTCAGCAAATTCCCATGCATGGTTTCCAAAAAATCAGTCTCCATCACTTTCAACCATTTTTTTTTCTCGAAATTCATGCATTCATTGGCCAAGATTTGTTTATGGGGAGGTGCATAATGATGATGGGAACATGCTTAGAAACTTCTAGGTCAATCCATTCGACCGTTTGGGAGATATGGACAAAACAAGTCTGCTACAAAGGGTTGTCTTGAATTACTAGAGGATCTCTATAGGAAGGCCAAGAAGAAGCTACAAGAGGCAATCTAATGGAGAAATTGGTCAAAAGGTCATGTATTCATTAGGTAAGGTTGATATAGGTCCCCCAATGCCACTTTCATCACTCATCCACTCCATCTAACCAAAATCCATCTTCAAATTCCACTCCGCCTTACATGAGAAAAAAAAAAGACCTATGGGTGAAAACCTCTTTTGAGGCACCTAGGGCAGGAAACCAGGGTGAAAATATCCTTTGAGTCAACCTGGTTGTCTTTCAAAAAAAAGAAGAGAAAAAGCACAAAAATAATGGCAGGGACCTCAAACCTGCCCACTCATAACAATTCTGGTTTTTGCAAGTTTGCAAGAAGATAGTAAACATAGAGATCAGAGGGCAGTAAGCCATACAAAGCCCCATGTGTTGCAGGTGGGAACACCCTAGGGCCTTGGATCGAAAAACCCAATAGAGTGGAGGGCATATAGTAGCAAGAAATGTGCAAACAAAAAATCTAAGTGCTTAAACTACTGAACTAGGAAGAAGTGGTGTTACTCGGAGGTCCTACGTTTGGGGTCGATCCCGTAGGGTCCAAACCCTCTACTTCTTTTGATGCCTTTAAAACCTGTAACTTATTAAAGCAAATCATATACAACATTAATAATAGAAAGCATGCTCATGATATATGTGTTATATCATATAATTAAATGGGCAATTACGCATTAATATAATATTTATAAACAAATCACAACATGGTTCAATGCATAAACACGATAAATATCAGGAACATAACAACATTTATTTATTGATGTAAGCTAAATGAAAGGTGGAAAAATACAACCTAAGTCTTCCTCTAGCTCCAAGTGGAACTGTCCTTTGGATCTGTCCTGTCCCAGCCTCAGCAATCTTCCTCGATCGATACACACAAGGATGTCATAAGAGGGATGAAGGACATCTCAAAAGAGGAAACAAAGGTTTCCTATAACTTGGAAGTGTAGGAGGCATAGGGATTTATTCAGACTTGATTAGGGATCAATCATAATATCAATATCTCCTTTCTTCTCTCCTTAGGCCTTCCCATGGAGGTTTATTTATACTTCTCCAAATTAGTTTTTTCAATTGGGAAACAGTTGGGCCACGGGCTATAGTAGGTGAGTAACAAGTAAAACCCATAAACTCTACCCAAATTTAAGGAGATTATTTATTTTTTAGTGTTTTAACACATATATGCAAGTTGGGTATATACTGACCCACATGTACACGCTTTTAACACAAGGCAAAGTAGCATATGGGAAATAAATTTTTTTTTTTTTTTATTTGGACCAAGTCTAGAAAGGAACGGTTGCAACCAGAGCATCAAATCTACCAAGAGTGCTAAATGGTGCTATAATAGATGCCCCCAATTTATGAGGTCAGAAGGGGTACATGATGGCCGAAATGTATTAAATGTATAGAAGGAGTCATGTCGAGACTAGAGAGGAGTTCACCAAAATTCAGCCTGCCAAGCTAGTGAAAGAGATCAGAAAGAAATTGTTGTCTGAGGTGGACATACCCATGCTCAGAGATAATAAATCATATCTGCATGTCAAGTACATAAGTGGATCCAATATGCATAGAAGTATAAAGGAACTAAAAATACATAGTGGATCATTCGATCATATCCAAATAAGTATATGTCTCAATATCACATATAAAGAACTAATCAATGACGCTAAAGTAGGACGCTGATCACTAAAGTCATAAAGTTGATCCAAAAATGTACCAAGTCAAATGGTGGACCAAATGGTACTACACTGCAACTCGGGTGCCAACATATAAGACGTCGCTGTAAGGAACTGCAACATATAAGGTGGATGGTGTCAACTAGCAAAAACATAAGCAACTGACAAGTGAACCAAGAAATGTTGATGCAAAATCGAGGTCTTCACTGACCATCATGGTACATTTCTACATAATGGAAATAAATGATCTGAAGTCGACCATGTGAGAAATCGTTTGATTACCAGTCATTGATGTATATCGTTAACAAATGCAAGACTACTCACTGATAATGATGATGAGAGTCAAGGTACCTAGTACAATCTAACAAGTGCGAACAAATGAGTTGTAGTCGAACACTTGGAAGAATATATCAATTAGGACACAACGATGTTTTCCCACTGTTGATGGTGAAGGAGTCTACCACTCATGACTGCAAACCCTACGGTACTTCCAGATGCACTCTAGATCTTGTTCCAAGAGTAATGAGATGAAGTTGATGGGAAAATATCTGCGAGAAGGAAGGCATTAAAGCATCCTTCATCAATCCAGTGTGAGTGTAACCTGTAGGCCAATAATGTGGAAGGAATCATACGAAATAAATATTTAGTAATCCAACCGAAGCACGTTTCTGGCATACACAAGATGTAGCTAGCGCATGATAGAAACCCTCTAAACCAACCAATAATTAAAGCTGACACAAAGGTGAGAAATCCACCAATAGGGTCAAACGGAAACCAAGGCACTACACAAATCCCAATGTGTGATAATGAAAGCTGACATTGAACACAAGGGAAACCACTCAATCAAATACCCATGATACTGATTGATGTTGAGCATAAAGTAACCTATCAATAATGAAAATAGGGCCAAGGTGCAGCTCTAGATCTTCTCTCAGATCAATTTGTCATAGTCGATAGAGCAAGCCCTGCCAGCAAGAAGTCAATGGAGACCTTCTCAAACTAGCATGAGCAAAGGACCAAATCACTGATGTGATAATGAACATGACTATGACAAGCATGGATGGCCAACTGAAAAATAGGTCAAGAGACACCGCAAAAAGGTTGACTTAGGTTTACTTCCCTTGAACTAAAGCATGACTCAAATGTGACTACATGGTAGCATATGATAACTTTGTATTAGTTTTTCGTGCAGGAGGCATAAGAAAACTCTCCAATATATGATTGGAAGAGATAACCAATCAGAGGAGTACTGACTTAATAACAAGGTTAAGGCTCTCCTAGGTCAATCTAAAGCCCATCCCAATGGAGGAAAGACTTATTTTTTGAGTGCTTTGTTCAAGGGGGACACAACTGACTCTAACTACCATCAATTATGGAAATAATGTCCCGTTCCTGCTCTTTTTTGGATATATAATTTTTTTTGTCTTGTTTATATTCATGAAGCCTAAAAACGAATAAAATAATGCTATAGTATAGTGGAAATAACGAGTGTCTAAATATAGATGTGCTAATTCCGAGGATTCCTATGCTCAATGCAAGGTGACGAAACTGGTCAATGGCACTCAAAAGAATGTTCTTTCCACAAGTAAAAAGGTGTGTCAAGTTGCAAAGACTAAGTGATTTCAAGGTTGATTTAACAAAAGACATGGTCAAAAGGTAGCTTAAACACGACTCCAAGTGAAGTCGACTCAAGGCCAAAAGGTATAAATGGTCAACATGCAATCAGCAGTACAACTCAACACAAAGGAGCCTTTAGGGTATAAATCTAGAAAAATAGTGAAGAAGAAAGAGAATGAGTCTTCAATGCACAAGTCATGGCAAGACTAAAGAGGACTCCCAAGCCCAAGAACAAAAGTTTAGCATGGGTGCTAAGTGACAACAAGGTACTATCTATGGCTCCCATGATAAGGTAGGCACTACCACATAAGTTATGACACTTCTAAGCAATGAGAAGGTTCTACATTATATCTTGGTGGGGTCGATCCTAAGGCCAAAATGGAAAAGGAAACTGATAAATGCATAATGCGGGTGAAAAAACCTAACCTATATGACAGTTTCAAAAACCAATACATGTCATAGTGGATCAACCATAAAAAATGTCCAAAGGAGAAGACTTCCAAGATCTGTAGACATAATTAGGAAAACTATACAAGAAGTTAAAAATTTAGATAAAAGCCTGTGTTATAGAATACAAAACTTGAAAATGCGTACCGTATATGTACAATATGGTACAGGGAACCACGCAGCCTTGCGGCTAACGCATAATAGTTCTTCAGGACAAGCCCCTTGCAAGGCTCATGCCAAGGACTCCTTTGGTAGTTAAAACTCATGGCTTCAAAAATTTCCTCCTATGAAGGAAAATCAAACTCCAAGAAATCATGAGAACTAGAAGGATCAAAATAGGGAATTAAGGGATCCCATGTCCCCATAGGAGGAATCACTCAGTCAACTGTCGGGACCAAGTTCCAAGAAGGAAAATAATAGTTGAAAGGATCCTTCTCAGAATCAATTGAACATTGAGGGTTCAATGCCACATAATTCACTCGTGGCGGGGTAGATTCTATTTAAATACTTGGAACATACCAAGGGGTATTTTGCAATAAATTTGAATTAGGGTGGTAATTATTAGATGAAAGTTTATCAAAAGTGACAATATTTCCATTATGAGGAAAACACATTACTCGAAAGAGTGAATACACCAAAACATTCATATCATAGACAAAATCATGCCCAAGTAGCATATTAAAGTCTAAAGGGTGATCAACCACTATCATATCAATAAAAACAATCTTCCCATGTAAAGTAATAGGAAATTGAGGAAGAACACCCATAGATTCACCAAGTCTTCTATCATAGGCTAACAACTGACTATCAGCTACCAACAACTTTGGAGAACCCAAAGCTTTCCAAGTCAAGGAGGATATAATACTTGTAAGGATCCTTCATCCAACATACATCAATAGACGTTTGTGAAATTAAGTCTAACCTTTATATGGAAAGGTGCAACGGAAGGAAGACAAGGCTCAACAATATTATCCCAATCAAAGAAGACACTCCTAGAACTTGGAAGGGGAGCATTCAAAGAGACTGGAATGTCCCCTAGACTAGAAGACTCTATCTAGAAATCGAGAAGACTCTGTTGTTAGGCACTTCACCCCCCAAAAGAGGAGTGTAATTAGCTAGAGATTGCACTAGCTCTACCCCTTTATCAACCAATGGTTGATGAGACTGCTGAGAAACCATAACAGATTCAGCAGGAGAAGAACCTTCAGACTTGGATCATATCCTTTGTACCTTTGGAATACCAGGGCACAAATGAGTAATATGGTCTCCCTTACATATCTTATAAGGGAACTTAGGTTTAAGACTTCTATGCTTAGGTTTCTTATCAACATCCATTCTGCCAGCATGACTAGTAGTGGCTAGTGGAAATTCCTTAACATGACTTGCAGAGGTTAGTGACTCTTTCCCAAGAGAGATAGGACTTGTGCCCCCAACCCCACTCACATAAGCAGGTGAGTCAACAGAAATATGACTCACAGAGGTAGGTAACCCATTGCTAGTATGACTTGTAGTGACTAGACTTATGCCCCCGACATGACTTGGAGCAGCTGAAAGCTCATCTCCAACATGACTTATAAGGGTTGGTGATGCATTACTAGTATGACTTGCAGTGACTAGACTTATGCCCCTAGCATGACTTGCAGTGGTTGAAATCTCATCTTCAACATGACTAGAAGAGGTTGATGATGAATGGATAGAACTACTCTTCTTCTTCATCTTCCTCTTTCTCTTCTTTTTAGATCTCTTGTTACAAGAGGGAGGAGAAAGAGGAATCCCAGATTTCTCTTTTAAAAAAGATGAAAAATTAACACCCATTTGATGCCCTTGAAGTAAAGCATTCATCTGAGAAGCTTCAAGAACATCTAGAATATTCTTAGTGGACCACAACCAAACTGGTAGTCCAACATTCAATCTAGGAATATTCAAAGTGGCCATCAAGGGGGTACCAATGTTTCCAAAGAAAGGAAAAGCACAAGGATCCCCTTTTGAAAGGTTACCCTGGTGGCCATATCTAACTTATTTGCAGATCCTTCCCTTGCAGGGATGTACGATTGAATTTCCAAGGAAAAGAGATGCACAATCAAAACCTTTTTCCCTTAAGGAGGCAACTCCACAACTTCCAACAAAAAGATCAAAAGCCTTTCATGATTGGCGAAGTGGTAGGTTAGTCACTCAGAATCTAAGATCCAAAAGTGACAAGACAAATCCACCTAAAGCCAACTAAATACAAAGAGAAAAAATCACTTGACTATAAAGTCCCTAAATATGCAACCAATCAAGCAACTTCCAAGTATTTCCACTCCGGGTGATGAGGAAAATACACCAAATACAAGAAATTGAAGTAAGGGGCTTTCCAAAGATAGTTTGGAATAATAACGACCCAAGCCTACCAGCAAAGGTAACGGAAACAGTTACACTAACCTCTAGACGACAACCTTTGTCGGTGCAAGCAGTCAAGATTGGCAAGGGTACCCTCAAGAAGCATTAATGAATGTGATGCAATGTCTGCCTCAAGTGCCACAAGATTCCCCTCCGCAACCACCTATGTGAACCCTAGGAATGCAAACTATGGGCACCAGTTCATATCAAAATCCTTGCGGAACAATCTGTTGAAATATGGCAACAATAATATTCCAATTTAATTTTTCCTTGAATTAAATTGTGAATTAAAATTGAATTTATTCTTAACAGCTACTTGGAAATAATTAATTTATTTATTTTAAATTAATTAGTTGAAGAAATTCAAGTTAGAAGTCTTTCTGAAGTCATGCAAGAGTTATATTTGAGTTGTAATTAGTTAACTCATTTTACTAAGTTAAGTCTAGTTAAATGAGTTCCAAATTGTTTGATGAACTAATAGTGAGTTAATAGTCAGTTGATGCATTAATGCACTTAACTAGTGCTACTCCAGTTAACTGAAGATTCCCTCATTAGAAACTCATGCATGTCTATTTTGAGAAAGACCTGGTTGAGATTAATGTTCAAGGACAATGTACTATTAGTTGCATGTGTTTCCTCATGCAAAAAACTCATGCATGCAGTCAAGGATAAATCCTTGAGGATTGCGCAGTTTTGGAGAAAAGGTTTTCCACTTGGTAATAGGAAATCATCCACAAGGAACAGTGCAAGGAAATAGGAGCTTGGAGAGTAGAAAGGAAAGCTAGAGAGAAGCCAAGATTGCCTGTGAGCATCTCTAAGGATTGTACTGAGAGCTAGCTAGCTGTGAGAGCTAAGGATTTGTATAATTCCTATGTATTTCCACCATGTATGATAATACAATAGTGTGGGGTTTTTAGCTAATGCTTTCCCCAAAGTATTTTCATATGTAATGTGCCATTGATTCTTCTTCTTATGGTTATATTGTTCAGCTCGATCTTTAAGCTTCCGCAAATTGATAGTAGAAGTAGGTTATAGTATTCTGCTTTCATTTATATTGCATTATTAGGTTAACCTACATAGATTTTCTACATGGTATCAAAGATGGATTTGTAGAAATTTTCTACATGGTATCAGAGTTTTGAATAGTATACTAAGAAGAGAATTCGAAGTTTGAAGTTTGGGGTTGTAGGTGCAAATCGAATTCATATCATACTTCAAGGTTGGTCAATGGAATTCTATGGCTTGAGACTCGAGGATACCTTGGAAGGTAGCTCGAATTACATAGCATGGAAAGATAGAATGGAGGTTGTATTAGAAGACAATGGCTTGAAGGAATTCATTGATCAAGAAATCCCAAAGCTAGCTTCAACTAATGCACAAGAGTTGGCTGAGTGGAAGAAGTGTGTGGATGGATCATCCTTGAGGGAGTTGAAGACCATATTGTCTCGATTCTCCATGGAAAGGATACTCCATTTTCAATGTGGAAGACATTGAAGGAGCTCTACTAGAACAGTAGCGACCAAAGGAAATTGGCGCTCAAGAATAAGCTTCGAAGAATCAAGATGGAGAAGGGCGATACTATTTCCACATATCTAAACAAGCTCACCACTTGCAAAGATGAGCTTGGCAGTGTGGGAATAACTATTGTCGATGATGATATGGTGAGCCTCACTCTCTTTGGCCTTCCAAAGAGTTGGAATAGCTACCAGGACTCTGTGAATGGACGGGAGAAATTGTCGGATTAGAAACGACTGTGGTTGGATCTTATGCAGGAGGAGATCAAGAGGAGCACATGAGATGGTTCTTCATCGAAGAATGATGATGAAGAAAATCTAGCCTTAGCAAGTAAGACAAGGAAAGGGAAGGGGAAGGATTCCAATTTCAAATTGAATACTTCTCATGGAGGGAAGAAGGGTGACATGTCTAAAGTAAGATGCTTTAATTTTCACAAGATGGGACAGTATGCGACTGATTTCCCATTGAAGAAGTCCAAGAAAGGATCCTCGAAAGGATCAGAAGGTGAGGCATTAGCCTCTTAGTTCGAAATGGACTTTACCCTCATCGCATGCATGGTGTCATCGATGATGGGTTGTGTCTAGTATCTTGAAAATGGAGCCTCATTCCACATGATCAGTGATAAAAATTTATTCAGTGCCTTGGAGGAGAAAGACCTCAGGATGTGCATAGAGATGGGTGACGATGGAAGGTGTAGTGTTTCAAGAGTGGGCATGATTTCTTTTCATAGGGAGCATGGAGCTCCTCTCACCTTGATAGATGTGATGTATGTGCCTAGAATGAAGAAGAACTTGGTATCAATCACGATGTTGGAGGACAAAGGCTATGATGTTGTCTTTAGTAAAGGAAAGGAGTTCCTAAGACACATAGACACGGTTCAGATCGAGAGGATAGGGATTTGGGTGAAGAATCTCTATAAACTAGAGGTAGATGGTTGTGCAACATTGAGTACAAAAGAAGAATTGGTGCAAAGCCAAGAAATTGGTGAGTTGAAGCACAGGCAGTTGGGCCATTTGCTTCATGGGGCTTTGAAGATAATGCAACAGATATCTATAGGGCTTTCGAAAGGTAAACTTGAGCAAGTTAACACATACAAAGGTTGTACCTTGGGAAAGTACACCAAGTCTTCCTTTCATGATCGAGACAGTCAAGAAGAGGCTATCATAAAGCGAGTTCATACTTATTTGTGGATTTGTGTGGACCATTCTTGATGGTGTCCACATCTAAGTAGAGTTATTATGTGATTTTCATTAATGACTATTCTCATAAATGTTGGATTTATTTAATGTAGAAGAAGGACCAAAATTTCACAAAGTTTTGTGAGTTCAAAGCTTTGGTCGAGAAAGAGTTAGGGAATAAGATCAAGGCCTTAAGAAGGGACAACAATGGAGAGTATGTCTCTCAAGAGTTTAAAGACTTCTATGTAGCGGAAGGAATTAAACAAGAGTTGACGACACCTCATAACCCACAACAAAATGGGGTGGCCGAGAGGAAGAACAAAACTATTGTAGGGGCAGCACGAGTAATGTTGCATGACTAAGGCCTACCACTTCACTTGTGGGTTGAAGCATGCAACACAACGGTCTATTTGCAGAATAGAAGCCCACATCACATACTTGGGATGAAGACACCAGAGGAAGATTTCTTCGATAGGAGACCAGATGTGGGTCACTTCAGGATCTTTGGCTCATTAGTATATTTCCATGTGACAAAGGATGCACGGAAGAAGCTTGAGCCAACAACAGCTTTGGGGATATTTGTGGGGTACACTGATACACCTCACAACTATCAGGTGTACTTGCCTACCAGTCGGAGGATAGTGGTTCACAGAGATCTCAAGTTTGATGAGCAGAAGGCCATGTGAGTTTCCCTTGAGAGGGAGCTCCAACTATAGGCTATGGAGGAATTATTGGTTCCTAAGGAGGAGGAGCCTCAAACTAATGTGGAGCAGCTGCATGCAGAGGTTCCAGAAGTGGAGACATCCACTCAAGCAGAGTATTCCAGAGATGGATGGAAGCACACAAGAGAAGCTAATAGATTGTTGGAGGATGTGAGAGAGAATGTGGGAGCACCATCTTCTTAGTGCAGAAAGAGGAGGTCACCTAAGAGGTACACTGGATACATGGCCCTTGTTGAGGAATGTGTTGAGACCAAGCCATCTTCCCTTGAGGAGGTAGTGCAGTAGCTTATTTAGGTTGATGTTATGGTGGAGGAGTATGACTCCATAGTTTGTAACAGTGTTTGGGACATGGTTTTGAGACTGGAGAACAAGTTAGTTGTGAATTCTCGTTGGCTTTACAAGGTAAAGCAAGCTACTAATGGTAGTGTGGAGAAGCATAAGGCAAGATTTTTTTCTCGTGGCTTTTCAAAGGTCGAGAGGATCATGTTGCTACAATATATTTCAACAAAGGAGAAAGATGCTGACATTTTGAAAAAGGCATTGTCAAAGTGTAAATTCAAGTTCCATAGAGACAGGATCGGGGTGGCAGATAGTCCCTTTCTTGTTGAGAGGGAGTGTTGAAATATGGCAACAAGAATATTCCAATTTAATTTTTCCTTGAATTAAATTGAGAATTAAAATCGAATTTAGTCTTAACAACTACTTGGAAATAATTAGTTAATTTATTTTAAATTAATTAGCTGGAGAAAATCAAGTCAGAAGTCTTTCTGAAGTCATGCAAGAGTTATCCCTTAAATTAAGGAGACAAGATTGATTTATATTTCAGTTGTAATTAGTTAACTCAGTTTACTAAGTTAAGTCTAGTTAAATTAGTTCCAAACTGTTTGAGGAACTAATAGTGAGTTAACAGTCAGTTGATGCATTAATGCACTCAACTAGTGCTACTCTAGTTAACTGAAGATTCCCTCATCAGAAACTCATGCATGTCTATTATGAGAAAGACCAGTTGAGATTAATGTTCAAGGACAGTGTACTATCAGTTGCATGTATTTTCTCATGGAGAAAACTCATGCATGCAGTCAAGGATAAATCCTTGAGGATTCGCAGTTTTGGAGAAAAGGTTTTCCACTTGGTAACAGGAAATAATCCACAAGGAAAAATGCAAGGAAATAGGAGCTTGGAGGGCAGAGAGTAAGGCTGGAGAGAAGCCAAGATTGCCTATGAGCATCTGTGAGGATTGTATTGAGAGCTGGCTAGCTATGAGAGCTAAGGCTTTGTATAATTCCTATGTATTTCCACCATGTATGATAATAAAATAGTGTGGAGTTTTTAGTTGAGGCTTTCCCCAAAGTATTTTCATGTGTTTTGTGTCATTGATTCTTCTTCTTATGGTTATATTTTTTAGCTCAATCTTTAAGCTTCCGCAAATTTATAGTAAAAGTCGGTTATAGTATTCTACTTTGATTTATATGCATTATCGAGTTAAACTACACAAATTTTCTACACAGTCTTGAGGCAGGATCCAACAAGTAGAAGAGGGGGTATCTCTCTTCCTTGTCTTCACTCTCCCTCATGCTTGACTCCTAGTCATAGAGCTTTCCCTGTCTTTCTAACAACACTAGATTTCACTCATTATTCAACTTCTATGTTTGATAGTTTGAGTGGCCTTGGAGAGTTAACTCTCCACTCACCTATTCCAATGCCCTAAAGAACCTAAAATTTTTCGTGTTGTTAATGACAAATTATAAAGTTTTAGTTCTTTTTATTAAATTACTTGATTTTAGAGGGTTGTTCTTTAAGTCAAAGGTATAACAAGAGTGAAACTTATGATTTTTTCGATGCAAAAGAAACCAATAGAAACTGAACTATATGCATGCAGTTATTTTCTTTCAATGAAAAGGGATTTCTAATTGGTTATACCAAAAACTTCTATAAGCAAAATACTCTTTTTCTTTTCTTTTTCAGAAACACTCCACACACACTCAAAATCTAAAAAAGTCTAAGAATTCTTATGATGCAAGCTAACCTAATGCAAATTTAAATGATGCAAGATCCTAAGAATACTCATACGGTAAGCAAATGTGCTTCTTTATAAGGTCAATAAACCAACTTGACAATAAAGAGGGAAAAAATTTAAAACAAGTTTACCTCAAAACCAAGAAAAACAATTGCTCAAAAACAAAACAAAGGAAACCAAAAAACCAAAAGATTGCAAAGAAAAAGAAAGGCAAAAGCTATGTTTTTGTCTTTTTCTTTTAAGAAAATCAAAGAAATTTTCAAGGTTACAAAAATAACTACTAAATTTCAAAGATTAAAAAAGAAGCACAAAGAATCCTTAAACCTTGCAAGTTATAAAACTCATTAATAAATGAAAGTTGAAATGAGAAGGAATACAAACTTGTACAAACTGATCTGAATAGTAGTAAAAGACTTCAGTAAACTGACAAAATGTAAAGAAAGACTCTCAAGATTGCCAAAAAGACACTCAAAAATCACAAAAAACAACAAGGTCAACCAAAAGGGAAAGCAAAGCAAAGAAATTGAAATATGGGTTATAAACAAAACTGAAACCAATTTCTTGTTCTGGAAAGCCAGAACATCCAAGAATTTCCGATAGAAGCCTTGAACCCAAGACACAAACCAAAACCTTACTCAAAAAGAAATCCTATGCCAACTAGGATTTTCACTGAGAAGGAGATTCGAAATTGAAAACTTGCAAGAGAACAGAGTTCTACAAACAGTGGATGACCAAAAAATAGTAGAAGTCACCAGGCAATAGGCCTAGCTGGGTAAAATATTTTGAAAAAACAATTCAAAATTATGTATACGCGACTGTGTAAATACACAGAGGCATGCACACGCATTTCAAACACAGGAAACTTGTGTATACGTGAGTTTATTTGAGGAAACGAGCATGTATACGCGACTGTATCCCAAGAAAAACTCATATAAACAACTCAATAAAAAAAATCAAGAAATCAAGGCCTGATCTAGAAGATTAGACTTGATGCGTGGGAAGCTAATAAGTTAGTGACACTATAAAAACAATAAATCAAGAAAACAAACCCTGATCAAGAACAAACAACCAAAACTAGGAAAAATAGGAATGTTATCCCTAGTGGAGTTACCAATTCTGTTGTGGGTGGGAACACCCTAGGGCCTTGGTTTGAAAACCCCAACAGAGCAGAGGGCATACAACACCAAGAAATGTGTAGACAAACAATCCAAATGCTTAAATTACTTAACTAGGAAGAAGTGGTATTACCCGGATGCCCTATGTCCAGATCGATCCCATCGAGTCCAAACCCTTTGCTTCTTCCAATGCCTTTAAAACCTGTAACTTATTCAAGCAAAGCATATACAATTGTAGTAATAGAAAGCACGTTCATGATATATGTGTTAGATCATATAAGAAAATGAGAAATTACGCATTAATATAAGATTTAAAAAAAATCACAACATGGATCAATGCATAAACACAATAAATATCAAGAATAGAACAACTTTTCTTTATTGATGTAAGCTAAATGAAAGGTGGAAAACTACAACCTGAGTCTTCCTCTAGCTCCAAGTGGAACCATCCTCCAGATCCATCCTATCCTGGCCTCAACAATCTTCCTCCATTGATAAACACAAGGATGTCATAACAAGGATGAAGGACATCTCAAAAGAGGAAACAAAGGTTTCCTATAACTTGGGAGTGTAGGAGGCATAGGAATTTCTTCAGACTCAATCAAGGATCAATCAACTATAATATCAATATCTCCTCTATTCTCCCCTTAGGCCTTCCCATGAAGGTTTATTTGTACTTCTCCAAATTAGTTTATTCAGTTGGGAAACAATTGGGCATGGGCTATAGTAGGTGAGTAACAGGTAAAACCTGTAAATTCCACTCGAATTTAAGGAGATTATTTATTTTTTAGTGTTTTAACACATATACACGGGTTGGGTATATACTGAACCACGTGTACATGCTTTTAACATAGGGAAAAGTAGTGTATGGGAAATAAAATACTGTTTTTTAGAATTTGGACCAAGTCTAGAAAGGAATGGTTGCCCTAGGCCATAACTAGAGCATCTTTTCTACCAAGAGTGCTAAATGGTGCTATAACACCATGTTTTTATCCATACATTTTGTCTCATCCATAATACCATGTTCCTTCATCCATACTCATCTCCAACAACAGAAAAATTCCAATTTCAGGCAAGTTTATGCTTTCTACAAGATTTCCTATAATTATTACAAGAGCTTTCTGTAGTACTATAGGAAGTCTTAAAAATTTACAGGAAAAGCAGTCTGATGGAAAAATTATGATGTAGACCTTTTTTGGGATAGGAAAAAAGGATATTGACTTCACCACATCTCATCCAACACCCATCATGACCATGTCACTCTATGGCCACACCTTCCACTCATTCCAATACCTCTTTACCCTTGAACAGAGAAAGGACAGAAAAATTCAAAACAAATGGAAGCTACAAGACTTCCTGTAGTAGAACTACAGGAAACCCTGTAGCAACCTATTTTGAAGTAATAGTAGGCTCCAGGCCTAACCTTCACCATCATGATTGAAAGAGGAGAAGAATAACTATAGGCACAATGAAACTACTTTAGAGCTTAGCAGCAACAGAGGAAGTTGTCACCTACACATCAACAAGAAGACAACCCATTAGCAAAATAAGATCAACAAAAAAGAAAAATCCAATCAAGAATATTTACTTGAGTCATGAGCAACACAACAACATCAACTCAGTGGTAGCATGCATGTCTCTCCAACAACCATCAGGTAGGTACAAGTATGCAATATTCTTGACCTCTTCTCTTAAGCATATTATAGTTAGAAATTTGTTGTCAATGCATGAGAGATGAGATTTTATAAGCTAAGGATGGGTCAAAAATCTTAGTTGCCTTCAACTAATTAATTGCAACTCACTCCTTCACCCATGCAATGTTGAAAAGTCAAACTATGAAGGGTGTTGATTTCAAGGAATGAGGACAATAGTTAAAAGAAGAATTTTTGCAAAGGCCAAGTCACCACAACACTCCAAGCCCTCCATGCACTTCATACTCACTATATATCCATCATTCATCCATTCCATTTATACTTTCAAGAACAAACCCTACACTCTGTCTCACCCTGAAAAATTCTTGAAAAACCAAACAAAGCATCCTCTCCATTTTCACAAACCTACATCATTTCTCATCACTCCCATACAATTAGAAGACTCTGAAGGAAGAATGAATGGCTGCTACAGGAAGGAATAATGATGCTAAAAGAAGGAAGAAAGGAAAAAGTTGTGCTAAAAACAAAAAAAGGCAACTCCTAAGAGAGACCTAATCAAAACAGAAAACTCCAAGGCCATTAGGCAATCATCTAGGCCACAAAAGAAAAGAAGAAGGGAAGCTAATGGTCTCATGAAACAATGATTTTTCTTTGCACAAATATGTTTCTGGGCTTTTCCTTGCAAAAATTGCAGCCAAGATTATTAATGCACAAGAGAGAGTCCACCGGGGCCATGAATGAGGCACAATGAGGTCACTAAATTTCTCAAAGGATGAGAAACATGTGCAGTAGGGGGTATGATGGGCCTCTAAATTAGAAATAAATTAAGGCCCATGCCTCTGAATTAAACATAAATTAAGGCCCATATGACTATCCTTCATAACATTAAACCTCTCTTTTGCATTAGATAATGTATTTTTAACTTTAATATATTCATTAGGAAGGTTTATGAATAATTGCATATTTGTGCCTAATATTACTTATTTTTGTGGAATATTATGAGAATATTGGGAAAATTATGAAGATTTGGAAGAGGAGATAATTTAAGGACTTGCTCCGTACTACAGGAGGATCAATATTAAATAATAAATCAACAATATATTATGGAATTATGGCACAGACTGTGGAACTCCAATGATTGAGAAAATCTAGGAATGTGTTCCCTGTGATTTAATGTAGATTTCTAGTATTGGGAACCAGATCCACTAATCAAGGGATTTTGGTGGGGAACACTTCCTCCTTTCATGGGTAATGATTCCTAATCGTTTTGTATAAGTACCAAGTTGAATTTCCTCTAGAGATAGATTTTTATTAGTCTTCCCGTGGAAAGAACTCGTATTTTTGCAGCTCTATTGTATTTTCTTGCAGGGATATAATTGTATTGATGAAAATAATGAAGATTGGTGTCATTTTTAGCTTCGAAATCTTGTTATCCTCCATATGTCTCTGATTTTCCTTGGTATTCTCCATCCCAGGAGCCTCAGATCCCCTTTGTATCATTTTATTTCTTTCTTTTCACTTTTTATTCACATGCATCTCTTCTTTTTGTTTCTTTCTATTTTTGCATTTAGTATTAA
Source organism: Pinus taeda (assembly GCA_000404065.3). Lineage (NCBI taxonomy): Eukaryota > Viridiplantae > Streptophyta > Pinopsida > Pinales > Pinaceae > Pinus > Pinus taeda. The sequence goes on from APFE030208831.1 coordinate 275,282, forward strand.
TGATTTCTTGTTGTACGATTGGTTTCAATGGTTGATATAAGTTCTTTTGCAGGATCACAAGCATCATTTCATCCTTGGAAAATATTTGGAAGGCCATAGTAATCATTGAGCTACTTGGATTAGTCTTCTTATTCCCAAATCTAGATTTCTGGAACTCTGTTGTAGCAAAGAACAATAAATTTCTGCTATTTTTTAGAGCATGCTAACGAGCTTCAATCGAGTTGGTTCCACTTGCATTAGATAAAAAAAAAAAATTATGTTTAATAACAAAATTTACCCCATTGCATTTTCACTTGATTAGGTTATTCATTTGATAGATTTACTTTCTCACTAGTTCTCGAATTTCTGGATTCTAGACTAGTAATTTTCCATTATTTAATAAATATTTCCCATGTATAGATGAATTTGTGGATAGATGCAAATAATAATGTGTGTTGTTTCAGGAGCTTCTACATTTCAAGGAGACCTCATCTTGCCTCATCCACCCATGTTACTAAAATCCACTAAAGTCTCAATCTGAATTCTTGTTTTATAAGCAAAAATTGCCATTTCCAGTGAGCAAATCTACCCATCTTAAAGCCCTTGTTTGAGTTCTGGGTAGTGTCCACCACCTCCATGCCTTATTCTTCCATTATCCACCTTTACCAAGTTGAATTCCACCTTCTAGACCAATTCCTAATATTTCAGCCTATTTTTGTAATAAAATAGGGGATCTTGTAGACATCCTGTAGGAACTAGTACATCCTATAGACATCCTGTAGATATCATGTAGGAAATCATGTATCGACTTATTTTGAGCTGGAATTGAGAAAAATCATCATTGAAGCTAAGATTAGGCCTATTCTTGATCTCCAAGCCATCAAAAGCATTATACCCCTCTTCCTCCACACCTGTCTCCCCTGCCAAAGAGCCAAGCAAGATTAACATTTACATTTTTCAAGCAAAAAGATAAAAAGGAAAAAAATCTTTTATATTTATTCATGAACACAGCAATTAGAACACTCTAGATCAGATTCCATGATCAGTTAGTTTAAATCATCGCATGTGATAAATAGGGTTAAGTTAGATTTCTTTTACATTTAGTTCATGGTTGTTATGCAACTAGAATATGTTTCTTTCCTTGTACTTTATTTCTTGTAATAGGTTAGGGTTTCCATTTCAATTCATTTTCTGCAATTGGTTTAAGATTTGATCTCAGTACTATAGGTTTTAACCCTATACAAAAATTACCTGCATACAAATTCTAAAACACAGAAGATAAACAATGTGAGAGCATAACACATAAAACACATATACAGAAATATTTCCCCTGGATCCCAAAACCAGAACTACCAACTTGATTTTTTAGTATTTTCCTTTCAATGTTATAATACATATTTATACATGCCCAAGCATCCAATACCATGGAACAAAAACCATCACATCCAATACCATGGATCAAAAACCATCGTGTCCAAAAAGCATGTGCGAAAATCATGCACAAAACCATAGGTGGGTCTGCCCAACCTAACATAGGGCCCAAAACCAAAATTTTCCAGGGCACTACCCCAAACCCGATAAACTGGGGTTACG
>APFE030208835.1:0-24388 GCA_000404065.3 Pinus taeda
TTCTAACTCTATATCATCAACATTATATAAAATATTAAAACATTATATATAAAAAATCTGTAACTCTATATCGTCAACATCATATAAAAAAATAATGAAATATGGCACATGGCCTCCATGCGGGCCGCCACTGGATGAGAAAGCAGAGCGAGCTGCGGCGAGGGTTCTACCATCGTACCATCAGTGGTTCTCCCATATATCATTTAGATTGGAGCTCATTCAGTCACTATTCATGTTGCTCTCCCTTCCTGCTATCGGTATGGAACGTTTGAGCCTGAATCAAGGCTTCTGCCTTCGGTGCTTCTCCCATATCTCACGCTTCTACCATCGGTGGTTCTCCCATATCTCACGCTTAGTAAATTGGAGATTCATTCACTATTGATGTTTATATCTCACGCTTAGTAAATTGGAAATTCATTCACTATTGATGTTTGTAGCTCTCCCTCCCTGCTATCGGTCTTACTTGCCCACCTTATGGCTTGGTCATATCGAGCCTTAATCGAGTCCCCAAGTTTGGTCAACGGAAATGAATGAATGAGGTAATCCGTTTTCTTGATTTTCTTTGGAGCAGAAGGACGATTTTGACATTTTGATATGCATGTGGCCGATGAATTGAAAGTGGAGTTGCACAGGTGATTGTTTTCTTTTTCACCGCCTTTACGAATTCGGTGATCTTCTGTTGTTGTTGTTACGGTGTTCATTTGAAAAATTCAGAGAATTGTAAGTTGATTTCAGCTAATTACTGGGCGATGCAGTCATGGTAGATATAGAGAGCAGCAGGTGCGAGACGTTATTGGCATTCAAACAGGGTGGCAACGGTCTAATTTGAGTAGATACGCTTTCAAAACCTGCCCATACGTTATTGGCATTCAAACAGGGTGGCAACGGTCTAATTTGAGTAGATACGATTTCAAAACCTGCCCATATCCTGCCTGGTATGTGTATTCTTTGTAGTTTGTAGTCGCACATGCGAAAGTGCCATTGACATGTATTTCAGACCATACATATTATATTTGAGTCTAGTGACCATGACTGCTGAGAGTAATTTGTATTTTCTTGTTTTTTTCCCGTTTGCTGCAGGAAGACCAGGCAAATTCTCACAATTACCGCTTTCTGCTAATCTTTTAGCCGCGCTGTGTTTGGATAATAGGTGTTCGGGTAATAGTCAGTAACTTAATCCTCCTGTGTTTCCGTAATGCATATGCGAATAGAATTACCGTAGCCATTAATGCTATGTTCATTATCATAATATACCTATATTTTCGCTTATCAGTGTTTCCTATAGGGTTTGTTAATAACTTCTCTTATGTCATATGGACGGGAAATATTCGTTATCAACGCGTATTCATAGGTGAGTTAGTCCGTATCAACGCGCTAGTGATACCTCGGTTATTCGCAGGATACGCTACCAGATATGCCAAATGCCTCCGCCGTTACTCAATTTTTGGCTAACGCGAACTATTTCCGGTAGGCTTCTCCTTGAATACGCGAGTTCATTTATGCCTATCCGAGCATATTTTGCCAGATATGCTAGGTCTTTCTCTGCAATGCGGGTTAGTTATGGCCAATATGCGAATTATCTACCTGAAAAGCTTATCGCCAATGGATACGCAACTTATCTTGCCGTATACGCACGTTATCTTGCCGGAGATAACCGGAATGATACGTCGGAGATAACTGGAATGATAAGTTGCATTATCAGGCAGTCGTGCATGCTCGCCCGGAAATACCTCACATAACCGGCCATGAGTAGCCCAAAATGAACTCGCGTAGACGGTGTCGTGTTATCATGCCAGAGATAACCGGAATGATAAGTCGCAATATCCCGGCAGTAACCGGAATGATAAGTCACATACCCGGCCTATCGTGCCTCCTCTCCCGGAAATACCTCACATAACCGGCCATGAGTAGCCCGAAATGAACTCGCGTAGACGGTGTCGGGAATGGTTTGCCCCATACATATCTGGTACAGACATTCCACATACCTGGCAAAAGTGACTCGCGTACGCTATGAATAGCGCACGTATCATACGACGTTGCTGATAATGGCGAATTATCTCGCGTTGCAAAGAATGGCTGGCGATTGTAATTATCTCTTGTTTCAGACCATGGCCATGGTAATTCACATGAATTATCTCGCCGGACCCAAACCAACGAACTACCTGATCTGACGGACTATTATTATCCATTTGCCACCTCTGATAAGAGCAAGATTGGTGTAGATGTAGCTCATATGTGCATGGTAGGGGCACGAGGTTCGATTCCTCGCATCTCCAAATTCTCTGGATATCTAGGGATTTGATATCTCTGTTTTATCTGTGCTATTTGGTCACTTCATACAACTACTTTAATGTAGATGTAGCCCGTTTTGTAGCCGGTTGCAGCCGGTTGCAGTGAAATTCAAATCCTTTGCCATCAAGGATCACTACCCCTAAACACTAAACCCTAAAGAATTTACTAAAGTGTTATAAACCCTAACCCCTAAATCCTAAAACCTAAACCTTAAACCCTAAACCCTAAACCGAAAACCTCAAACCCTACACCCTAAACCTTAAACCCTAAACTTAAACTGCTAAACCCTAATGCCTGAATTCTAAACCCTAAACTTAAACTGCTAAACCCTAATCCCTGAATTCTAAACCCTAATCATTTTATAACATTTTAGAAAGTGTTTCGTCACTTTTATCTAATTGTTTATCAAAATCATTTACCTAAATCTTATAAACATTAAACCGTTAACCTTAAACACTATACCCTAAACCCTAAACCCTAATTCCTATGCATTTTATAACATTTTAAGAAGTGTTTTTTACTTTTTATTAATTGTTTATTAAAATCATTTAGTAAAGTGTTATAAAAGCTAAACCTTAAACCCTAAACCCCAAAACCTTAACCACAAACCCTAAATTGTAAACCCCAACCTTAAACCCTAAACCCCAAACCGTAAACAATAAACACTAAGAATTTTATAGGATTTTAAAAAGTAATTTTTATCTTTTATTTGAGTGTTTATTAAGATAATTTACTAAAGTTTTATAAGCCATAAACGTTAAACGCTAACTCCAAACCCTAAATCTGAAACCCTAAGAATTTCATAACATTTTAAAAAGCATTTTGTAAGCATTTTATAATGCTTTAAAAATCATTTTAGAACTTTCATCTAATTGTTTATTAAAAGCATTTACTGAGTTGTTATAAATCGTAAACCCTAAAATCTAAAAAGTAAATCCCAAACCCTAAACCCTAAACCCTAAACCCCAAAACCTAAACTGCCAACCTTAAACCTTAAACCCAAAACTGTAAACCATAAATCCTAAGCATTTTATAACATTTTAAAAAGCAATTTTTATTTTGTATTTATGTGTTTGTTAAAGTCATTTAGTAAAGTGTTATAATCCCTAGACCCTGAACCTTAAATGCTAAACCCAAACCCTCAATCCTAAACAGTAATAATTTCTTAACATTTTAATAAATCTTAAACTCTAAACCCTAAAACCTAAACACCAAACCTTATACCCTAAAACATAAGAATTTTACAACATTTTAAAAATAATTTTTTAACTTTTATTTAAGTGTTTAGTAAAACCATTTACTAAAGTGTTATAAACCCTAAACCCTAAACACCAATTCCTAAACCCTAAACCCTAAGCAATTTAGAACATTTTAAAAAGTGTTTTGTAACTTTTAATTAAGTGTTGATTAAAATAATTTAATAAAGAGTTATAAACCCTAAGCCATAAATCATAAACCAAAAGCCCTAACCTAAATAGTATACCTTAAAACTAAAGCATTTTATAACATTTTGAAAAGTGTATTGTAATTTTTACTTAAGTTTTTATTAAAAGAATTTACTAAATTGCTATAGACCCTAAACCCTAATCATTTTATAACATTTTAAACCCTACGCACTAAATCCTAAGAATTCTATAACATTTTAACAAGCATTTTGTAATCTTTTTCTAAGTGCTTATTAGAAGCATTATTGAAGTGTTACAAACACTAAACCCTAATCATTTTATAATATTTTAAATGCCAAACCCTAAATCCTAAACCCTCCATCCTAAACTGTAAACTTTAAACCCAAAGCATTCTATAACATTTTAAAAATTGTTTTGTAACTTTTATTTAAATTTTTATTAAAATCGTTTGATAAAGCATTATAAATCTTAAACCCTAAATTGCAAAAAATATACCCTAAACACTAAAACCGAGGAATTTTATGACATTTTAAAAAGTGTTTTGTAACTTTTATTTAAGATTTTATTAAAAGCATTTACTAAAGTGTTACAAATCCTATACCCTCAACCCTAAATCATAAACCCTAAACCCTGAACCCTAAACCCTAAACCCTAAACCCTAAAATCACATTACATTAAACTTTAAATAGGTGTGGTAAACATAATAGTTAAGTTGTAATACGGTGGTGTAATGAAAATGTGTTATGTTTGTTTGGTGCAAGTCTTGGTTTTAACCCCCGAGTCTACCAAAAAATATTTTTACACTGCATGTTGAGTCGACCTTTGGGGAGGGACATGTGGTGGCCTCCAAGCTTGCCACTTTTCCCCTCCTCGTTGGTCCTCCATTAACCAAAAAAATCATGCCAAGTCACCACATTTGATAACCAACCAAAATATGACGCTTGTAAATGCCTAATTGGAACTTTGACCACTGTTGACCTTGCGCACTCACCTCCCATGTTAGTAGTACGAACAACTGATTGTGCATTTTCTTTTAAATTTATTTTGCTTCGTAAAGCAGACACAACATGATGTCTTCCTTATACGAACTTGGATTTCAGTGAAATGAGTTGCGTTGGGATAATTTTGTCGAGAATGACGTGCTCGTTTATGTTTCGAGCCATTCTGAGAAAATTTATTTTTGAGCTAAATATTGAGCACTTGGTCAACATTCAAGGGTGGTAGCCAAGTATGTGTGGAGTGAAAATGAGGAGGAAAAATAATTTAGCACCATCATTAGGAATTCTTCACAAATGATCTTAAATCCAAGGGGTGTACAATTTTGGAGTGGGATCAATGTCATCAAGAGGTAGCATAGCAACAAGTCTAGTGGGCCTTATGTTGTTGAGAATCACTAGACATGACTGTTTTATTCTGAGGCCCTACATTGTAGGCCCATGTTTCATTTTAAGATCGAATGCTTCACATCACCATATTTGCTTCACCCAACCTTTAGAGGCCAATATCTCTCCCTTTCATGCTTATTTTCTTCTTTTTTTCAAGTTAATGTGTTTGTTTCCTCCACTAGATTATACCTTTAGTTAACAATGCACATATGACATAGGATTTTGCTTTTCTTCAGCATGGAATCCATGAGTTCGATAAGGGTTTAGATAATATGAATATTGTAGTGCATAGAAGGTTTGGTAACTTTGGGTGGAGGAAAGCAAGGCCAAATCATGACAAGTAATATTGGTATTAGTGTTATGGTAGACAAGTTGCTTGTACTAGGGTCCAGAATTATAACAAATATATTTCCCATCAAATCGAAAAACCAAATGGAAGAAAGAAAATTGGAACATGAATAAGGATAATATCGTTCAACTGACATTTGAAATTTCATCTAATGGGTATTTGCAAGCCAATCACCATAAAACTAGACCTATTACTAGCTCACTCATATGGACATCGAAACACATGTATTATAGAATATTCTTCATTTTCTTAACTTAGAAGTTATCAGTGTTGAAAATTGTTGTTATTGATGTGAAAGGTTGTCCAAATGAAAGAGGAAATTACATAGTCAAATAGGATATTATGATACTTTTCTAATGGTATATGGCACTCCCTCTAATTCCATAGGAATGAGGAGATATAAAATATTTTTCAATATGACCCAAAAAAAACTAGAATCAGACCCCATTTAGATACCGTATCTTTGAAGGTTTACTTTCTCAAAACACCAAGCTCAAATGGGAGCATAAGATATATGGTTAGAAAGATGATGCCAAGATATTTCCAATTGTATATGGCACTCCTAACCCCTCAAATTTGAGGTTAAATGGATTTTTTGATACTCACTATACATTATGGCATTTGAAAAAGTCATCCCAACTACTGGACAAGCCATGTAACGTACCTCCATGGCCTACCCAAAACTTTCACTGTTAGGCTCCATTAACTTAAAAAATTTGTCTCTATTATAGTTAGATTTTGACCGTATTTACTTGTACATTAATTTTAGTTATTATATGAACACTATCATTCAAACATTCATACCAATTTCAAATAAAGTTGAATAACCCTAAACATCGGTCATTGATGTGATCTTTTTATTTCCTCAATAAATCTTATATATTGGATGAATATTAAGCATATTAGACTTCCATTCATAACTTGGTTAAGTCGCAAGTATGATTCCACATACCTTATTATCATGCGAATGGTTATTATTCCGACAACTTTCTCTAGTACTCTTAAGAATGGAATTAAATTGAGAGCAATGAACCACACTAATACTCTTAGGAATACTCTTCAACAAGATCTCTTCAACACAATCGATGGAATAATCCTTCATGGGTGGACTCATTCATGGGTTAAAATTGACATGGTTAGAATCTCATAAGAAACCTGACTTACAAAATTCTTAGGGTTTAGAGTTTAGGTTTTGGAGGTTTAGGGTTTAGGGTTTAAGGTTTATAAAAATTTAGTAAATTCTTTTAATAAACACTTAAATAAAAGCTACAAAATGCTTTTTAAAATGTTGTAAAATGCTCAGATTTCAAGGTTTAGGTCTTTTGGGCCAAAGGCGAGACCCGACCTCAAAGCATAAATTACTAAATGACTAATAAAAAACCATGCACATGTAAAGACTTGTGGTGGTTTGCTCGGGCGGGAGAGGAGACAGGTGCTGGCGTAGTGATGAAAAGGCTTCATTTCCACTAGAAGAAAGGTTTCATAACCAAACCACAATTGTCTTCATACTAGGGTCCCAAGGGCAGACCACGAAACTGATGTGAAACCACTTCAAGCTACTACAAGTTACATCTTCCTTCCTCACTCAAGGCAAGAGCCCCAGTGAAGCACCATAAACATAGACCCGACCGCTATTAAACTCCTTACCACCCAAGCTCATTGCCCAAACAATCGAATTCAGCCAAATCATGTACCAAGGTTCACATTTATCGTTAGAGTGCTTGAGGAGGAATGTCATGCTAGAGGAGTAGTATGAAGTCTTTTCATCATCACAACATTCATATGTGCGTAGAGGGGAGGGAGGTATGGATGGTCTATCGCACACCATTTGTACCAATGCATCTGCACCCCCATTGGGAAAAAGTTGCTACTGTTATCAAGGGAACTTTTGAACTTATTTTTGGAACCAACTGATATCAATTTTCACATGGAATACATGTGTGATTTTCCTTTTGGAAAACCACAATTACATACTGTAAAATTCATGTAAATTTTATTTTGTATTTTAAATGATACATATTTTTCTTTTTAATTAAGTTCAACAAATAACATACCTCTCAACATGTTCATGTTTCTAATTTTATTATGGTATGCCGAGCATCTATGGTGTCTTTTAGAAAAGTATATAGTTTGGCTATTACAACAATTGCGAGTTACCCAATTTATGATATCTATACTTATGGACTTAGGTAAATGATTAGTCCATGCAAAGTCTAGTGGATTGACTTCAATGTAAAAATATTATCCAAGTGATGTTACTAACCATTCTCTATAAAAATGTAATCCCAAGATTAATTTATTTATAGAGAAGGTATAATACCATGGATACAAAATTTGTTGCAGTTTGGAAATTATATTTTGGGTAGTGTTTCAACTTTTTTATTTCATAAATTTTCTATCAACCTATCCATATATTGTTTTTTTTCATCCTATAAATACATTCTGCATGAGCCAAAAGTCTTTTAAAAATATTAATTCCGAGTATTGAAGTACTCAAGTATTGAGGGGTTTGTGGTTTTCGCAGTGCATTATATTAGATATCATTTTTTGGGGTTCAACTATGCTAAGTAAGTCATCCATATATGACCATTTCCATGGGAGGTAGTCATAAGTGACTAATTTCTCATGATTTTTTAATATTCCACTTATTTCACTATGATTTCAATGATTATATTTTCAAATAGGAAGTTGATAGTTTTTTACATTCTCGCACTCTCTGAACTCAACATGTTGAGCTACTTGATCTGTTGTTGAATGTTAGTTTTTCTATACTAATTTCAACTTCAGATTTATAAACAAATGATTATCAATTGCTTCATGTTCATCGTTCTATTATGGTGTTTATGATTGTAAACAGGTAAATTTTATCAAGTTTTACATGAAATATAAGAGTAAAATAACATCAAAAACAAGTGTTGAACAACAAAAAAGTACAAAAAACCATCAACATGGACACTTAACATAATGTTTTGATGAATGAGTCCACCCCTCCTAGGCTACATCTCCTTGGTCTATCTTCCATGGATTAGGACTCTGTATTAGCTCAATATGGGAAAAAAATGTTTTTGACCAATCTCTACTGCTCCTTAGACCTACTTCAATGTGTTCAGAATGCTCAAATTAGCTAGGAACACCTTTTGCTGAGCTCAATTTGGTTGAATTTTGCTTCAGGTGTGGTCAAAATAGTTTTACGTAGGAAAACACCTGTAAAACTAGAGGAACTCCACTCAAATCCACTAAGACTGGAGTTATCGCCAATTTTGGAGGTCCACCAGAATTTCTACCAAGTTAAACTACAGTTAATTAATGTTAAATGTGCTTAATTAACCACTAAATGTGATTAGCACAAACTGCAATTTTACTAACAGTTAACTCTGGCAGCATTGGTGAAGGTAGACACATGGAATGGAATAACACTAACGGTTATGTTTATGGTAACAATGGAATACATATAACCGTAACTGCCAATGGAGCATTCAGATGGGAGGACTCGCCTACAGGTTGGCCCTCCTAACCCCAAAATCACATTACATTAAAATTTAAATAGGTGTGGTAAATAATAGTTAAGTTGTAATGCGGTGGTGTAATGAAAATGTGCTGTGTTTGTTTGGTGCAAGTCCTGGTTCCCATCATGAAAAACCTTTCGGTCATACTGCCACAATCTACCTAGTAGAATATGACACACATCCATGGGCATGATGACACAAATAACTTTGTCCCTATATTTGCCAATATGGAATTCCACCACACACTGCTCATCAACTAGCAGTTGGTGACCCTTCTATAACCATGAAAATTTATATGGAGTTGGATGCTTCAGTCGTTTAAAACCCAATTTGTCCACCATCTATGTTACAACCAGATTATCACTGCTTCCACTATCTATAATCAGTTTGTAGCATTTTCCATGTGACTTGCATACAATCTGGAATAATGCCTTTCTATGGGTTTGTTCAGTTGTTTCTTTTGTTCATTTCAGCAATACCTTATTCAAGACTAAGGTCTCTCCTATCTCCGGTGTATTTTTCTATATCCTCAGGCAGTGCCTCTTCTTCTTTTGTCTAAGCAACATATGCTCCTCTTTGACCAGCCTGTTCTCCTTCAGGACACTGAAAGGATCTATTCCCCAACTTGTGGCACTTGTAGCACTAGTAGGCAGCTCCTTTACCTCTGCCATTTACTATTCCTCTCGGGTATGGCCTTCCTCCTCTCGTGTTGCCCTCCTTTTCCACTGTGCCTAAGGTTTTTGAATTGTTGCCCTCTTGACTGTTAGTGGTTGTCCTTCCTCTACCAAATGATTGTCCTTTTCGAGTTGTAATGTTTCAACTTCTTAACAAATATATATATATATATATTTATGATGGTATTTTTATTGGAAATTCATTTGTTTACATTCTACAATGGAAATTTGGAACGTGTTTGATTTCGGTACCTAAAGCTTGTCTCTGTAATAATAGCTTGCTTGGCCCATTTGTATCTTCGCTCTATTGGCACTATGGTTTGTCTGATAGCTCTCCTCACCTTTATGCTTGTTGTTCACCTGTGTATTTTTAGCTTTGTTGATGGGAAAAAAGGAAGTAGTTTCTACAGTATAAAATAGGAAGTTTAGGACCATAGTATGAATGGTTTCAAACGTTCTTGTATTCAGAAAATATTTCTATGTTTTCTCTGTATTTCTTCTATCATGGGAAAAAAAGATTACATCCATTGTTTCTTCCTTTGTTTCGTAGAGAATATTAGGCACCTATCAGAACTGCCAATGGTTACGTTAAAACTATTCCTGAATAATTGTCTTTTCTTGCTTTGTAAATTAAAACAAATTCTAAATAATACTAAGAGGAATAAAAATAATTACTTAAGAAACCATTGTCATTGTCTGAGACAACCATTCATAGAAAATAAAAAAACTAATGAAACTCAAATTTTTTTGAACAAGACAAACTCCCACCATGTCCTTCCCTGAGTTGGATGCTCCTGCATCATAAACCCTAAACCCTAAACCCTAAGTATTTTATAACATTTGAAAAAGTGTTATGTAAAAATTATTTAAGTGTTTATTGAAAGCAATTATTAAAGTGTTATAAACCCTAAATCCTAAATGCTAAAATCTAAAACCTAAATGTCAAACCATAAACCCTTAGCATTTTATAACATTTTAAAAAGCATTTTGCAACTTTTATTAATTGTTTATTAAAATCATTTACTAAAGTGTTATAAATCCTAAATTGTAAACCATAAAATCTAAAATCCAAACCCTAAACACCAAACCCTATGAATTTTATAACATTTTAAAAAGTGTTTTGTAACTTTTATTTAGGTGTTTATTATAATAATTTGCTAAAGTGTTATAAACCTTAAATTCTAAACCTGAAACCCTAAACCCTAAACACTAAGAATTTAATAACATTTTAAAAATTATTTTGTAACTTTTATTGAAGTTTTTAGTGAAATCATTTTAAAAAGTGTTATAAACCATAAAACCTAAACTATAAACCCTAAACCCTAAACCCTAAATCCCATAATCCAAACCCTAAACCCAAACCCTAAACTCTAAATCTAAAACACTAAGAATTTTATAACATTTTAAAAAGTGTTCAATAACTTTTATTTACGTGTTTATTAAAGTAATTTACTAAATTATTATAAACCCTAAACCCTAAACTTAAAACCCTAAACCCTATAGCCTACTTTTTAAAGCCTAAATCATAAACCCTAAAATCATTTACTAAGGTCTTCTAAACCCTAAACCATAAGTGATTTATAATATTTTATAAATTGTTTTGTAATTTTGACTTAAGTGTTTATTAAACGCATTTAATAAAGTGTTATAAACACTAAACCCTAAACCCTAAACATGAAACTGTAAACCCTGAGGATTTTATAACTCTTAAAATGTATTTTGTAACTTTTATTTAAGTGTTTATTAAAAGGATTTATTGAAGTGCCATAAACCCTAAACATTAAACCATTAACCATAAATCATAAACCCTAAGCATTTTATAACATTTTTAAAACAATTTTGTAAATTTTATGTAAGTGTTTATTAAAATAATTTATTAAGGCATTATAAACCCTAAACCCTACACCCCAAACTCTAAACCCTAAGAATTTTATAACATTTTAAAACTCAAATCTTAAACCCTAAAACCTAACTATTTCATGACATTTTAATAAGCATTTTGTAACCTAATTTTTATGTGTTTATTAAAAGAATTTACGAAAGTGTTATAAACCATAAAATAGGCATTTTATTACATTTTATCAAGCATTTTTTAACTTTTTAAAACCCTAAACCCTAAACAATAAGAATTTTATAATGTTTTAAACCCTAAACCCTAAGAATTTACTAAAGTGTCATAAACCCTAAATCCTAAACCCCAAATCCTAAGAATTTTACAACATTTCAACAAGCATTTTGTAACTTTTGATTTTTTTATTATTAAAAGCATTTACTAAAATGTCCCTAAACCATAAAACCTAAACATTTTATACAGTTGAACAAGTGTTTTATAATTTTTTTAAGTGCATATTAAAATAATTTACTAAAGTGTTATAAATACTAAACCGTAAGGGTTTAATAACAATTTAAACCCTAAACCCTAAACAATAAACCCTAAAAATTTTATAACATTTAAAAATCCTTTTCTAACTCTTTTTAAGCGTTTATAAAAATCATTTATGGAAGTGTTATAAACCCTAAACGCTAAGCATTTTATAGCATTTTAAACCCTATACCATAAACCATAAGAATTTAATAACATTTTAACAAGCTTTTTGTAAATTTTTTTAAGTGTTTATTAAAAGAAATTACTAAGATTTTATAAACCCTAAAACCTAAGCAATTTATAACAATTTAAACCCTAAACACTAAACCCTAATACCTAAACTCTAATCCCCAATTATTTTATAACATTTTAACAAGCATTTTGTTACATTTTTTAAGTGTTTCTTACAAGAATATACTAAAGTGTTATAAACCCTAAACCATAAACCCTAAGCACTTTTTAACATTTTAAAGCCTAAATCCTAAACCCTAAGCATTTTATAACCCCTTAAAAATGATTTTGTAACTTTTGTTTAAGTGTTTATTAAAATAATTTACCAAAAAGTTATAAACCCTAAACCTTAAACCCAAACCCTACATCCTAAACCCTAAACCCTAAGCATTTTATAACATTTTAAAAAGATTTTTGTAACACTTTTTAAGTGTTTTCTAAAAGCACTTACTAAAAGTGTTATAAACCCCAAAAACTAAAGCCTAATAAACCCTAAACCACCAAACCCTAACCATCAAATAACATTTTATAAAGTGTTTTGAAAATTTTATTCAAGTGTTTATTAAAACCATTTACTAAAGTGTTATAAACCGTAAACCGTAAACCCTAAATCCCAAATCCTAAACCCCAAACCCTCAACTCTAAACCCTAAAGACTAAGAATTTTATAACATTTTAAAAAGTGATATGGAATTTTTATTTAAGTGTTTACTAAAAGAATTTGCTAAAGTGCTATAAACCCTAAATCCTAGACCCGAAACCCCAAAGCCTATATCCTAATGCTTAAAGCCTAAAGCCTAGAACCTAAAAGCATTTACTAAGGTCTTATAAACAGTAAACCCTAAACCCTAAACGCTAAACCTCTAAGGATTTTAGAACCATTTTAAAAGTGTTTTGTGACTTTAATTTAATTGTTTATTAAAACCATTTAATAAAGTATTATAAACCCTAAACCCTAAACCTGAAAACCTAAACCCTAAAACCCACACTCCAAACCCTAAACCCTAATCATTTTCTAACAATTTAAAACCCAAACATGAAACCCTAAACCCTAAGTATTTTATAACATTTTAACAAGTGTTTTGTAACCTTTTTTAAGTGTTTATTAAAAGCACTTACTAAATTGTTATAAACCCTAAAACCTAGGAATTTTGTTACATTTTATCAAGAGTTTTGTAACTTTTTAAAACCCTAAACCCTAAGAATTTTATAACATTTATAACCCTAAACCCTAAGCATGTTCTAACATTTAAATGAACGTTTTATAACTTTTTTTAAATTGTTTATTAAAAGAATTTACTAAAGTGTTATAAACCCTAAAGCTTATATCCTAAGAATTTTATAACATTTTAGCAAGCATTTTGTAACATTTTTTAAATTGCTTATTAAAATCATTTACTAAAGTGTCCCTAAACCCTAAACACTAAACATTAACCCCTAAACACTAAACCCTAAAGAATTTAAAAAAGTTTTATAAACCCTAACCCCTAAACCCTAAAGCCTAAAGCCTAAACCCTAAACCCTAAACCGAAAACCTCAAACCCTACACCCTAAACCCTAAACCCTAAACTTAAACTGCTAAACCCTAATCCCTGAATTCTAAACCCTAAACTTAAACTGCTAAACCCTAATCCATGAATTCTAAACCCTAATCATTTTATAACATTTTAGAAAGTGTTTCGTCAATTTTATCGAAGTGTTTATTAAAATCATTTACCTAAATCTTATAAACATTAAACCGTTAACCTTAAACACTAAACCCTAAACCCTAAACCCTAATTCCTATGCATTTTATAACATTTTAAGAAGTGTTTTTTACTTTTTATTAAGTGTTTATTAAAATCATTTACTAAAGTGTTATAAAAGCTAAACCTTAAACCCTAAACCCCAAAACCTTAACCGCAAACCCTAAACTGTAAACCCCAACCTTAAACCCTAAACCCCAAACCGTAAACAGTAAACACTAAGAATTTTATAAGATTTTAAAAAGTAATTTTTATCTTTTATTTGAGTGTTTATTAAAATAATTTACTAAAGTTTTATAAGCCCTAAACGTTAAACGCTAACTCCAAACCCTAAATCTGAAACCCTAAGAATTTCATAACATTTTAAAAAGCATTTTGTAAGCATTTTATAATGCTTTAAAAATCATTTTAGAACTTTCATCTAATTGTTTATTAAAAGCATTTACTAAGTTGTTATAAATCGTAAACCCTAAAATCTAAAAAGTAAACCCCAAACCCTAAACCCTAAACCCTAAACCCCAAACCCTAAACTGCCAACCTTAAACCTTAAACCCAAAACTGTAAACCATAAACCCTAAGCATTTTATAACATTTTAAAAAGAAATTTTTATTTTGTATTTATGTGTTTGTTAAAGTCATTTAGTAAAGTGTTATAATCCCTAGACCCTGAACCCTAAATGCTAAACCCAAACCCTCAATCCTAAACAGTAATAATTTCTTAACATTTTAATAAATCCTAAACCCTAAACCCTAAAACCTAAACACCAAACCTTATACCCTAAAACATAAGAATTTTATAACATTTTAAAAAGAATTTCTTAACTTTTATTGAAGTGTTTAGTAAAACCATTTACTGAAGTGTTATAAACCCTAAACCCTAAACACCAATTCCTAAACCCTAAACCCTAAGCAATTTACAACATTTTAAAAAGTGTTTTGTAACTTTTAATTAAGTGTTGATTAAAATAATTTAATAAAGAGTTATAAAACCTAAGCCATAAACCATAAACCACAAGCCCTAACCTAAATAGTATACCTTAAAACTAAAGCATTTTATAACATTTTGAAAAGTGTATTGTAATTTTTACTTAAGTTTTTATTAAAAGAATTTACTAAATTGCTATAGA
Organism: Pinus taeda; assembly: GCA_000404065.3. Classification (NCBI taxonomy): domain Eukaryota; kingdom Viridiplantae; phylum Streptophyta; class Pinopsida; order Pinales; family Pinaceae; genus Pinus; species Pinus taeda. The sequence continues at coordinate 15,080 of APFE030208835.1, forward strand.
CCCTAAACCCTAATCATTTTATAACATTTTAAACCCTACGCACTAAATCCTAAGAATTCTATAACATTTTAACAAGAATTTTGTAATCTTTTTCTAAGTGCTTATTAGAAGCATTACTGAAGTGCTACAAACACTAAACCCTAATCATTTTATAATATTTTAAATGCCAAACCCTAAATCCTAAACCCTCCATCCTAAACTGTAAACTTTAAACCCAAAGCATTCTATAACATTTTAAAAATTATTTTGTAACTTTTATTTAAATTTTTATTAAAATCGTTTGATAAAGCATTATAAATCTTAAACCCTAAATTGCAAAAATATACCCTAAACACTAAAACCTAGGAACTTTATGACATCTTAAAAAGTGTTTTGTAACTTTTATTTAAGATTTTATTAAAAGCATTTACTGAAGTGTTACAAATCCTATACCCTCAACCCTAAATCATAAACCCTAAACCCTAAACCCTAAACCCTAAACCCTAAAACCTAAACCCAAAAATCACATTAAATTAAACTTTAAATAGGTGTGGTAAACATAATAGTTAAGTTGTAATGCGGTGGTGTAATGAAAATGTGTTATGTTTGTTTGGTGCAAGTCTTGGTTTTAACCCCCCACTCTGCCAAAAAATATTTTTACACTGCATGTTGAGTCGACCTTTGGGGAGGGACATGTGGTGGCCTCCAAGCTTGCCACTTTTCTCCTCCTCGTTGGTCCTCCATTAACCAAAAAAATCATGCCAAGTCACCACATTTGATAACCAACCAAAATATGACGCTTGTAAATGCCTAATTGGACCTTTGACCACTGTTGACCTTGCGCACTCACGTGCCATGTTAGTAGTACAAACATCTGATTGTGCATTTTCTTTTAAATTTATTCTGCTTCGTAAAGAAGACACAACATGATGTCTTCCTCATACGAACTTGGATTTCAGTGAAATGAGTTGCGTTGGGATAATTTTGTCGAGAATGACGTGCTCGTTTATGTTTCGAACCATTCTGAGAAAATGATTTTTGAGCTAAATATTGAGCACTTGGTCAACATTCAAGGGTGGTAGCCAAGTATGTGTGGAGTGAAAATGAGGAGGAAAAATAATTTAGCACCATCATTAGGAATTCTTCACAAATGAGCTTAAATCCAAGGGGTGTACAATTTTGGAGTGGGATCAATGTCATCAAGAGGTAGCATAGCAACAAGCCTGGTGGGCCTTATGTTGTTGAGAATCACTAGACATGACTGTTTTATTCTGAGGCCCTACATTGTAGGCCCATGTTTCATTTTAAGATCGAATGCTTCACATCACCATATTTGCTTCACCCAACCTTTAGAGGCCAGTATCTCTCCCTTTCATGCTTATTTTCTTCTTTTTTACAAATTAATGTGTTTGTTTCCTCCATAGATTATACCTTTAGGTTACAATGCACATATGACATAGGATTTTGCTTTTCTTCAGCATGGAATCCATGAGTTCGATAAGGGTTTAGATAATATGAATATTGTAGTGCATAGAAGGTTTGGTAACTTCGGGTGGAGGAAAGCAAGGCCAAATCATGACAAGTAATATTGGTATTAGTGTTATGGTAGACAAGTTACTTGTACTAGGGTCCAGAATTATAACAAATATATTTCCCATCAAATGGAAAAACCAAATGGAAGAAAGAAAATTGGAACATGAATAAGGATAATATCGTTCAACTGACATTGGAAATTTCATCTAATGGGTATTTGCAAGCCAATCACCATAAAACTAGAACTATTACTAGCTCACTCATATGGACATCACAACACATGTATTATAGAATATTCTTCATTTTCTTAAATTAGAAGTTATCAGTGTTGAAAATTGTTGTTATTGATGTCAAAGGTTGTCCAAATGAAAGAGGAAATTACATAGTCAAATAGGATATTATGATACTTTTCTAATGGTATATGGCACTCCCTCTAATTCCATAGGAATGAGGAGATATAAAATATTTTTCAATACGACCCAAAAAAACTAGAATCAGACCCCATTTAGATACCGTATCTTTGAAGGTTTACTTTCTCAAAATACCGAGCTCAAATGGGAGAATAAGATATATGGTTAAAAGATGATGCCAAGATATTTCCAATTGTATATGGCACTCCTAACCCCTCAAATTTGAGGTTAAATGGATTTTTTGATACTCACTATACATTATGGCATTTGAAAAAGTCATCCCAACTACTAGACAAGCCATGTAACGTACCTCCATGGCCTACCCAAAAATTTCACTGTTAGGCTCCATTAACTTAAAAAATTTGTCTCTATTATAGTTAGATTTTGACCGTATTTACTTGTACATTAATTTTAGTTATTATATGAACACTATCATTCAAACATTCATACCAATTTCAAATAAAATTGAATAACCCTAAACATCGGTCATTGATGTGATCTTTTTATTTCCTCAATAAATATTATATATTGGATGAATATTAAGCATATTAGACTTCCATTCATAACTTGGTTAAGTCGCAAGTATGATTCCACATACCTTATTATCATGCGAATGGTTATTATTCCGACAACTTTCTCTAGTACTATTAAGAATGGAATTAAATTGAGAGCAATGAACCACACTAATACTCTTAGGCATACTCTTCAACAAGATCTCTTCAACACAATCAATGGAATAATCCTTATGCATAACGAGATTACTCATTCTAACTTGTCGGTACCTTGATTACTTCATAGAAGCATGAACATAGATATACCGCATTTTTTATTGTCTAATTTCTACATGCACCAGAGTTTCCACTTGATATTAGATATAACAACTATCTTAACACTATTATATGACCATTGCATAGTAATGAATTCAAGGATACATTATGAAAATCATTAATATCAACACACTATAATTATCTTTGTCCAACTCCTTAAGTATGGATCTTTATCTCCCACACATCAGATGGATATCCACTCCATCCATGCTTATCTAGAATCATATCTAAAAGTTTATCATTAAAGATTCATTTCTATCCCATTCCTCATGGGATTCGGCAAGAATCTCCTCTCTACTGGTGCTCTACCCTTCAAGTGATTTATTTTATTAATCTATTTAATAATACATTTTCTTTTCTTATTACATATCACCTATATTTCCTCATCTTAGGTGTATAATAGTTTAACCCTAGCTTTCCTCATCTTAGTTTTACAAACATTTAATACACAAAAGAGGATATCACACCTAGACCTAACTTAGCTAAGGTTTACAATAATGTATTACACAAGGGAAGGGAGTTACATAGTCCCCCCCTTAAATTTTACGCCATCCTCGATGTATCACTGGATCATGTCCTCGTTCATAGGTAGTTAGTTTTGAATCAACAACTTTCACTGCTCTGCCATCTGATGCAATTTTTTTGATGTACATATGCCACAAGGAGTGCTCCCAAAATCTCTCCTTCCATACCTACATCAGTCTCAAGGAGTGCTCCCAACATCTCTCCTTCCATAGCCACCTGTCACACATTGTTTTTTCAAACCATTTGTGAGAATTTATCGATGCAAAGTTTAACTATGATAAATATCATAATCTGTTATTATTAAAGCAGCTATTGCTTATCATTTGTTTTATCTGCATATGTGCACACTATAAAAGACTTGAACATTTTTCAGTAGGTGATCTTTCCCTCTTTTGCATGGCTACTATTCTCAATGTCCCAATTTGATATGTCTTCCTGAAACCTATGATCTTTTTTCCTACCCACATTTTGATTTGATCTTAGGTATGTGCTTAATAGTTTTCTCAAAGTATTCATTTCACCATGAACATTACATGTGCTTAAATTAAGATCCAATTGAACTAACTTGATTGTGTGTTCCTATTTAATATTCATGAAAACTATTGTGGTACTCAATGCTCACTATAGACATTGATATTAAGGAAATGAGCTCAATTGGTTATAGGAAGAATGTTGGTTTAGGTATATATTCTCGCTTCGTTTTTCATAATCGGTGAAGATTTCTTGTTTGTTAGTATTTTCCTCATGTTTGGGGGATTCATGTATTATAAATGATAGTTGTTTGAATTAAAATGAACAACTAAGCTACATTATCAACTCGAAGCAACATCTTTAATTTATTAATGATTTCCCTTATAATTTATAAAAATCCATGGTAACAAATATCCTTCCATACAATGCTATTAGGTTGATACTATGCAAGATTGAGGCATGATAGGTTACAAATAATTTCAAACCTTTTACTATATAGATAAAGTAAAATGTTTGGTAATTTCACACAATTTTCCACATAGTGTTATAAGTTAGTTCAACTTTTATCTTTGATCGTTGATTACCTGTAACAAAAATTTCTATGCCATGACTACATATTTCCCTTACATGGAATAACCTAGAATTCTGTTATGTTTTAATATTTAATACTTAATGTGTTGCATTGAAGGATTATGATAAAATGAGTTAATGTGTTGCATTGAAGCATTATGATAAAATGAGTTAATGTGTTGCAATGAAGAATTATGATAAAATAAGTTAATGTGTTGCATTTAAGCATTATGATAAAATGTTCTTCTTTTTTGTATCAACAAGAGCTACATAGTTGGTATATCCTTTGGGTTGTATTTCTTTTAATCATTGCACTATCCAATTTGATATTGAGTTGAAGAGAATCTATTCCAATTTCTCACAACTACTTTTACTGTCAAGGTATGATAAGCATACATATCTTTTTATGGTGTGTTCACAATTAGTTGTTACCATCCTCAAATGCATCCTTTATTTTATTCTTTTAGGTTATTTTTTATTATTGAGTGGGTCCCCTCAGCATTTTATGCTCTTTTTTCAAAACAAGAACAAAATAATTTGTTCTCTAAAAATACAAGAAATGATATTTCATGCTTAGCCCTTCATATATGCTCGATGGGAAATTCAAAACAAGTGAAAACTAACCAAAAAAATCCACCTTAGTATGTCTTACCTTATGGTACTAATTTTAACTTTAAGTTGTTTGAAATTTCCACAAAATTGATAAAAAAATCACCTTAGCATGTCTTACCTTATGGTACTTATTTTAGTTTTTAGTTGTTTGAAATAGCCCAAAAAGTAACAATTTTCGGTACAATATCCTTAACTTAGTTTCCATGAAAATTTTGCAATACTAGAAATGGTTACATATTTAGCACTTTGGCTACACATGATGGAAAATTCAAAACTAAGAAAATAGATATCTGGTTATGCCTTACTCGATGGTACCAATTTTAATTTTCATTGAGTTTCAAACAACCCTGAGGAGTACTAGATTTTAGTAATATATCCTTGAGTTAGTCTCTACAAACTTAATATATTTTGGAACTTTTTAGATTGTCACACCTTTTTTTCTTGGATTAGCCTGGGAAAAATACATAAAGTGGACCACACTGTGGCAGGGAAGGGACCAAGATGTGCCAGAGTTTACCATTGTTTTTCATACCCTTCGCACGAAGTTAGGTATTAAGGATTCTGACAAACATTTGGTACTCAAGTATCGTGGTTGCCTACATAGATACATCCAGGATGAGATGGAGTTCCTAGACATCTCCTCACTTGGCACAATGTACCAATACACTGTCAAGATCGAGAAGAAGTTTAAACAGAAGAAGTGATACTTTGGATCTGCAAATCCAAAGCAAGGGAAATATGCCCCCAAACCACAGAACAAAGGACAAAGCCAAGGCAGTATGACCCAAGACAACCCACCAAAGCCAAAAGCAAAGGAATACACTGCGAAGCTGAAGAAGGACACGGGAAAGTGGTGTGAGTTCCAAAGAGCTCCACTCACAACACAAGTGAGTGTCAGGGCAAGCAGTCACTCGTGGCCGAGCTGAAGGCTTCAGAATCAGATGCATGTTCTAACTCTGAGTAAGAACCCAAAAAGGGGAATGAAAAAGGAAAGCAGATTATTGATGTGAAGCCTAATGTCATTGTTGTGACCATGAAGATCCAGAAGGAGGAACCCAAAGATCCAGAGGATGAAGAGCATCTCTTTCACTCCCATACGTGGGTAAAGGGTTCCCCGCTACAGTTCATTGTCAACAACGGGAGCCAAAAGAACCTCATTGCAACAAAGATCGTGAAGCAGTTGCGCTTACCGACCACATCACACCCACAACTATACACCATTAGGTGGCTCCACCAAGGGTAGGATCTTCAAGTGAGCCAACAATGCCGCCTTCCATACAATGTCAAGCCTTTCATAGATTAGGTATTATGTGAAGTTTTTCCCCTTGATGTTTGTGATGTATTATTAGGCCAACCATACTTGTGGAAGTGACATGTTGTGTATGAGTCAAGGCCTTGCATTGTATTGTTACCTTGGGAAATAAGTTGTACAAGATACTAGAGGTAGCACTGCCTACCGCCATCTCTCTAGTTACTATAAAGCAATGCAGTAAGCTCATTTCCAAAACCAAGAAATTTGTTTCTGTGATGATACACCCTCAAGTACAGATGAAGATGGTGACCATGACCTCTAGATAGGGCCCCTCCGCATGACAACAATGGATGGAAAATTTCATAGAGGAGTACGAGGACATCTTCACCTCCCTCGCAGGGGTGCCTCTGCACTGTCACGCCAAACACTCCATCAATATGACCCCAAGTGTGCCATTGCCCAATGGACTAATCTATCAGCGCTCCATTCTGGAGAATGATGAAATCAAGAGGAAGATTTAGGATCTGTTGCAGAAAAGTCACATACGGTCAAGTTCACCACCTTGTGGGAGCCTGATTGTGTTGGTACTGAAGAAGGATGGGACTTGGAGACTTTGTATTGACTATTAGGCGCTGAAAAAGATCACTGTCAGGAATAGGTACCTGATCCCATAGATTGATCACCTTCTCGACCAAGTCAAGCGGGACAAATATTTCAGCAAGATCGACTTGAAGTCCGGATATCACCAAGTACTAGTCGAACCCTCCAATATGTGGAAGACTGCCTTCAAAACTAAGGAGGGCATTTCTGAATGGTTGGTTATGCCTTCTGGGTTGATGAATGCTCCTGCAACCTTCATGAGACTGATGGATGAGATCTTGCGACCATTCAACAACTCATTTGTAGTGATATACTAGGATGACATCCTCATCTTTAGCCAGAGTTAGGAAGAGCACCTCCACCACGTCTGACAGGTTCTCCAAACACTGCGACAACACAAGTTGTGTGCCAAATTAAAGAAATGAAATTTTGGCATGACCTAGGTTCAGTATATGGGATACATTATTGATGAACAGGGGCTGCATGTGGATCAAACTGAGATCCAAGTCATTTGGGATTGGCCAGCCCCAACCACTCTGACAGAGCTCTGCAGCTTTTTGGCTCTTGACAATTTCTACCACACGTTCGTGTTGGGGTTCTCTCATATAACATGGCCCTTGAGTCAAGTCACCAAGGGAGGAGTGAAAGCAAAACTATTTTGGTCTGAATCTCAACAAAAGAAATCCGTAGAGTTGAAACATCACCTCTGATTTGCACCAGTGCTCACATTACCAGACTTGCAACAACCATTTGAGATCGAGACAGATGCCTCTGACTATGCTATTGGGGCAATCCTTACTCAACAAGGGAATCCAGTGGCATATAACAACAAGACACTTTCAGACACAGTCCAATATTATCCCGCTTATGAAAAAGAGATGTATTCCATTGTGCATGCCTCTCAACAACGGAAGCATTACATTTCGGAGAAGCAAACAATCATCCACATAAACCACTAGCCCCTATAGTTCATACAAACACAAGGGAAGTTGCAGAATAATCACCATCAGAAGTGGTCCACATACCTGCAACAGTTCCATTTGAATATCAAGCACAAGAAGGGTAGCACCAATAACATTACAGACTACCTCACTCAACCACCGATCATGGCGTTAACCACCATGCTCAACTCTTGTGCGCACAAGACTTATAATTCGCCACATCTCTACAAAAGTGACCCAGAATTCGACCATACATACCATACACTCCTGGAGGGTCAAAAAGTTCTAGATTTTCACCTCTATGATGCTATGTTATGCCACCTATGACACCTTTGTGTTCCTTCAAGCGAGCATGCCAAGATGATTTGGGAAGCACACTACAGTCAGGCCACTAAACATTTCAGGTTTGAGAAAATGGTGGAAGTACTGCAGAAGTATTTCTATTGGCTTAATCTTCGGCAAGATGTCAGGAAGTACATTAGATCCTGCACTTTTTGCGCCATTTCCAAACTGACCATCAACAAGCAAGGCCTCTATACTACGTTGTATACCCCTAGTCGACCTTGGAAATCCATCTCCATCGATTACATGTTGGGCCTTCCTTCTACTAAGCATGGAAAGGACTATGTTTTGTGGTCATCGAGAAATTCTCGAAGATGGCCATTATGGTGGGATGCAAGAAGAATATCATAGCAGAATCCACTGCTAAACTATTCTTTGAACAAGTGTGGGTACACTTTGGATCCCACAGTCTATCATCTTAGACTGGGTTGCAGGTTCCTCAATATATTTTGGTCCAGTCTCTAGTTCATGCTGGACACCAAGCTCATGAAGTCCACAACTTTCCATCCCCAAATGGATGGCCAAATAGAGTTCGTCAACAGGATGATCGCACACATTCCGTGCATGTACAAGTCAAAGCATCTATGCACATGGGATGAGAGCCTCCCCTATGTCCAGCACAACTATAGCCAAGCTCTCCACAACTTGACTTGCCACAAACCTTTTCAAGTGGGCTTGGGATTCCAACCACTATATGATGTGGCCATACTATTTGTTAGGACTGAAGTAGATTTGACTCATGTCTAGTTCGAAGCTGACAAGGAAAATAGCTTCATTGAGAACATTCAAATAATCTTCCAACAGGTCCATGAGATATTGGAAAAAGCCAATGCTAAGTACAACAAGTGACATCATCAAAATTGGGTGCCACACAACTTCCAAGTGGGCGACAAAATTTGGCTACATTTGCAGAAGGAGCGCCTCACTGGGCCCCACCACAATATTCGCCTACTTTGATATAGGCCACACACCATCACCAAGGTTGTGGGAGATAATGCTTTTGAGCTCAACATTCCCCCATTCCTTGGCCTACACCTAATGTTCAATGTGGATTTCCTTCAGCCATGCTTTCCACCATTACTAAACACATCCGACATTGTAGAACAACTCACACCAACAGAGTTAAATCCAAACTACATGGAAAAAGATGAAACTGATTAGATCATGGACACATAGATCAAGAACACTCACCAACAGAATATCTAGTTGTATCGAGTTGTCGATTATGACCAACTCCTGCACGAAGG